>JANQBM010473755.1:0-17688 GCA_025594535.1 Erythroxylum domingense
AAGGAAGCAGCAAAGGGCAATCATACCAATTCCACAGAATTCACATCCCATCTTCAGTGGAGATGAAAGGAAAGTTAGACCTTTCCTAGACTATCTAGTGAAACAAAGTAAGCTCTGCAGAAGATAATCACAAACAAAGACTCAGAGTCAACCAAAATTTGACAAATTCCCGACTCTGATATTCAATTTCAAGGACAGAAAATTCAAATCAGGCCAAATCATTTCTGACGAACTACAGGGTCAGCATTCATGAGCAACATAGCAACCTAATAGCTAACAGTAATCCCAAACACAAAATCAGCTGCTAAACCTTCACGGAAGAAGGTGCTACTGTAGATGACACTACCAAACGACCACCAACAATCAGCCACAACCATAAACTCAGAGCAAAATCAACAGGTATCATGGCCTCATACACAAGGAAAAGCAGATAACACACACGAACAGTAGTTGCAAAATCCTAGCTACAAATAGAATCGGAATTTCGGGTGGTGGGTTTGTCCATCTCTTACCTGGAAACGACGATCCTAAACAACCACGCCAAGTGGGAGTACCCAACACGACAGTCGCGCCAATACCGAAAAGGGAGAGCGCAGAGAGAACAATGCGTGAACCCACACAGTTGAAGACGATGAAGCAGACTACGGGGAGGTGCGGGGAGGTGCGGGAGAGCTGCGGGAGAAGGGCGGAGACAGACGTTTTAGGTTTAAAACTGAGGTCATATAAGACATTTCACAAACGTCTGTCTCTGTCCCCTAATTTTGTGCCACAGTCACGGGAAGGACAGAAAATTCATGTCCCTGTCTCCGGAGTCGGGACAAATTTGGGCGGAGACAATAACCAAACACCTTGGGGGACAGGATTTTCCTGTCTCTGTCATCTGTCCCCGCCCATGGGGACAGCAACCAAACACTACGTTAGTTACCAAGCTACATAAAGTATAACATCTATGCCCCCAGAAATGACTTTCCTAGTCAATATTCAAGAATATAGGAATTAATTGACAGCTGAACTAATGATAAAACCAAGGCTAAGGCCTAAACCAAATGCCAAGCTTGTAAAATTGAAGTCTCAATAGCAAAAACTGCAATTTAGTCAATATCTGATCATTAGCTACAAATGATTGTGAAGTTTCTAATGATATCCTGGACTAGGAAATTATGTGACCTCTCCTGTACCTATCAGTAACAGATGCTATATAATTCAAACAAAGTTTATAGCTCATGTTTTTAGTCCACATATATAGAATCAAGAGTGTGCAACAAACTAAAACCTTTACACTCGTCCAAAACATCCTTGGTCGGTTAACAATTTAAGGCAAGAACAAGTAGAATAAACAGCATTCTAATTTGCACTTTTGTCTCTCTAAGCATAGATTCCGTAAAAAACTCCAACTACTAACATCACTTTTGCCTATGTTAACAGAAAAAAAGTGCAAGTTGTAATCCATTAAAATTCTAAGAACTAAATATCAGAGCTTCTAAAACAAGAAGCACCGTCGTCGTCGTCGTCATCCTTCTACCGAGTTCTCAAGTACATAAGAGAACCACTCACAGACAGGGAGAAATCTACCAACCCAATATCCACTGCTTATTGTTAGAGGGTGCTTGGTTGATGGGTTTGAGAAGAGGTTAATAGGTAAGGAATGAAAATTGAGTGGTTGGTTGTTGATTATCATTAGAGGAGCTATAGTTTGATATCTCACTTTTGAATAATCCTCCATACCCTCAGTTTAGTAGAGGAATGAAACTCATCCCTTAGTAGTTGCTCTTTTTAAAAAAATATTTTTAAAACTAATTAATTAATTACAATATAATTAATTAAAATATTATTATTAATAATTAATTACATTATAATTAATTAAAATATAATTGATTAATTACAATATAATTAATCAAAATATAATTCATTCATTAATTAAAATATTGTAATTAATTAATTAATTAACTAAAATATAATTAAATGATTAATTAAAATATAATTAATTAATTGATTACAATATAATTAATTAAAATATAATTCATTCATTAATTAAAAAATTGTAATTATTTAATTAATTAAAATATTATTATTAAATAATTACATTATAATTAATTAAAATATAACTAATTAAAATATAATTATTCATTAATTAAAATATTGTAATTAATTAATTAAAATATAATTAATTCCAATATAATTAATTAAAATATAATTCATTCATTAATTAAAGTATTATAATTAATTAAAATATAATTAATTAATTAGTTACAATATAATTAATTAAAATATAATTCATTCATTAATTAAAATATTGTAGTTAATTAATTACAATATTTTAATGAATCAATATATTGTAATTAATTAATTACAATATAATTAGTTAAAATATAATTAATTAATTAATTAAAATATAATAAATTTTTATTTTTCAATATTTTTTACATACCAAACACTGTCAATGATAATGATAATCATTCATTTCTCTTAACTAACCATCATAATTATAATGATAATATTCATTTTCATTTTTTATTATATTCATTCTCATTCATATTATTATTCTCCCATATGAATCAACCGCCCCTTTAGTGAATATATAAAACTAATTAAGTTAGCCTCACATAATAGCTTAAGCTTTTATGATGAAACCATCACTTAATATGGTATCAGAGCCTCTGTAACCAAGTGGTCGTGAGTTCAAATCCTACCATCCACCTATTATTTAACACAAAGTAGAGTGAACATGTGCAAGTTTCAAGCTCAAAGGACTTTTACTTGAAGGGGTGTGCTAGTGAATTTATAAAACTAATGATATTGGCCTCACACAATAACTTAAACTTTTGTGATGATATGGTCGTTTATCACTTACCCAGTAACAGGCAACTTCAAATCTCTTAAAAGACAAAAAGCCTCTCCCATTCTCGCCTTTGGAAACTCCTAAGCTACTGCACCAACTAGGAATCCACGAGTCAAGACAGCACTCGTCACTAATTTCAAATGCAACACATAATCGGGAATAGAACTGAAATAATGAATTTGAGGGCTCCGGGTTATATAAAAAGAGGACTTTGTTGTCACTTAGAGGGCTCCGAGCTATATAAAAAGATAAGGCCGAAGGTTCTTGCTTAGAAGCAATGTTCTTGATATTTGATTGAAGCTTTGTAGGCTCAACATAAGAGCTTAATAAATAAAGTGTTATATGAGGTTGGGACTGGATTTCAATGAGTTAGATGTTGATTTAATGGCGAGCTAGCACTTTCGAGGCCTTCAAGACCTAGTTTTCAAAGGTCGGATCAAAGTATAGCTCAATTGCCTAGCTTTGTGACATCAAGAGTGAAAGATTAATCACCCAAAGGCAACAACTTTAGGCACAAGATTCAACAGGCAAAATTCAAGATTGAGATTTAAAGATTACTTAGATACAGAAAAATGAACAATGGTTCAATATAGGAGTACCAAGTTTAGATTGAAGGCTAAAAAGGACCAAAAAACTTGTGGATGCAAATTACTTATGAAAAGCAACCCATAAGGGTTTCTGTTAGACTGTTACAAAATAAGACGACGACGATTGATGAAGTTATGAGCTCGAGAAATTTAGAGAAGAGCTGTAGGATGGGGCGACAAGGAAGCTTAATTAAGTTGATATGACGAGGAAGCTTAATTAAGTTGATATCTAAGATGTAATAATTAGATAAAGCCTTACATAAACTCTCCGACACGTGTCTATTTTAATACTCACTTTTTCCTTATATTGAAACATTGTGTAACGGATATGAGAATGAGCAATAAAGTTGTTATTCTCTCTTTCTCTAATTTGTTGTGATTCTTCCCTTGTGTGCCATCTTCTTCCTTATAGACTTTATTTTCTCATTGAATGTGATTCATTCCTTTAATTGAATAAAAGATACAAAATATTTAGTATCAAAGCAACTGCCTTAGACAAAATGATGACTGAAGAAACATGTGAAGTGGAACTACAAAGAGTGAAGGAACATGTTAGAAGTTTGATGGAGTCCCAAGTCAAGAACCAAAAAAATCCTATTAAAATCTCAGTGTAAGGTTGTCAAAAATGAAAAAGATGTTCGAGCTCAAGAAGGTGTTCACCCAGTTCATTCAACGATTTAGAGGGGAATAAGGAGTGCTCACACCAACACATTGGAGCAAAATAGTAGCATTGTTAAACATTGTTATGACAAAGAGGGGTATGTAGTGCCTATAAGACTCAATATAAATCAATTTCTAATGTTTGATGGAGAACACATCAAATTGTAGTTATATCAATGCGAGCAATTCTTCTTATTGGACCACATTTTGAAAAACATGAAGCTAGGCTTAAATTAGAATAGCATCAACTTTATTTGAAGAATATAACCAAATTAGATGAGGTAGATTAGGAGGAGTCCGCTATTGTGCTTAAACAAAATGTAGCGATTTTCGATGATCTAGTACAGGATTTTTAGGAACTCAAACAAGAGAGATATGTCTAAGAATTTTGCCCAGTTTGATCAACACTCCAATAGACTGTCACTACCTAAATATTACTTAATTATTTTCTTTCTTAAGGGACTCAAACCTGAGTTGGAACTTAAGGTGAAATTATTATATATGACTTTATTGCAACATGCTCATATGTTGGCATAAAGATAAAGAAGGGACAGTAATGGTGAAGAAAGACACATCGTTATTCAAAAGTGGTGGCACAAGGACACCTAGTGGAAGGGGCAGTATTAGCTTGACTCATGAGACTTAAAAAAATGGAAATATTCAAAGAAATACCTTAATGGATATGTTAACAAAATATTATCATCTTATCATTATAAGATATACTCCTACTTATCTTTGATTATAACTAATTTATCCTTATTTCTACCTAATTGATATGATTGTATAGTATAAAATTAAGGATATTTAGTTAGCCTAATCATATATAAATACCCCATTTATATTGAATTATACACATAAGAAACAATGAATTCCTTTTGACATTTTCTCTCTATTATTTCTTCCTACATAGCATTAGAGCTTCCTTTGTAAAACTGAGTCAAAATTTGTGGGATCTTTTCTGGCAACCTTCATTTTTTGCATTTTAGGTTCATTATGCCTAAAAAATAACATGTGATATACCAAATTGTTCCTCTTCTTGAGCAAATTGCAACAGGGTCAAGAATGAATCCAATTGCCTATACGTGCCACTTGAAGTTGCTAAGGTTCCAAAAGCCCTAGCTGAAGTGTCTGGAGGTAAAAGAAGGTCCAAATGACATCATTTTTTAACCTAGCAAAATTACGTCATTTCAGCTAGAATGATAAACCAACGCAGATTCATCTTCTGTACATCAACACCCAAGCAGGAACTATATTAAGACCATGTCATCCATGTCATCAATAAGACGTAAAGTTAGTGCCACATCATTTTCCTACTCATTGCCAGGTTAGAAGACACATCATCGCCCCATGTCAATGACATGTCAACATTATATGCCATGTCAAGATCCTAGTTGATCGTCATGTGTTGACTGTAATTTGTCCACATGTCATATTCTGCCCTTCTTTGGTTTGATTTACACTATCAGTTCAGTTTGATTCAAAAGAGTTAAACAACATTTTGATCACCTGGTCCAATTATGTCTCCTTTAGTTTCTTTACTAATAGGATCATTTAAAAGATTTTTCATGTTTTGAACCCATTTTTGAGGTTAGAATATTCAAATTTCAACTTTACAAATAAGTTTATACCATTTTTAATTATTGATGCCTCTAAAATTGCCCAATATATTCCTATCAATATTACCTTTGATGGTTCAAACTATGATTTGCAGGTTGAAGAAATGTGTAATTTTTTTAAAGGGAGATTTATTTGGCATATTGTTAATGGAGAAATACCCAAACCGACAAAAAAGAAAGATGAAAAGAAATAGATTTATTCACAGAATGTCTGGTATCTTGGGATGGAATGAATCACCAAATATTAACTTAGTTTAAGAACACTTATGCTAAAGCTATCAAACTCAATTTTCGACTCTTTAAGACTGTTTAAGAGGTATGAAACCTTTGGAAAAATTGTTACTTTGTATCTAATGATGTCAACTTTCAGTTGTATGGAAGACTTCATTGAATGCAACAATAACCTGGATAGACAATATATTGTTGCGTGTCTAAATTGCAAGAACTTTGGGATCAAATAACACTTAGTTTTCCTGCTTGAACCAATCTTGATGCTACTGCTATCTATGCAAATCTTTGTGTATGTCAACATATTTGGCATTTGTTGATGAATCTTTGAGAGGATTGAATCTATTCGTAGCTCTCATCTTTACCAAGGTTCTTATCCAACACTTGACCAGATGATCAAAGAATTAATTATAGAAGAGAGTCGGATCAATGCACTTCGTATTGAAAAATCTAGTCCACCTACTAATGTTGTTTTATCCACTTAGACCTCATCTTCTCAAAGTTCTCAAAATTCAGTCAAGCAACCTTATAAGGGATCCTGTAGCTACTGCAAAAAATTTGGTCATCACACTTCTGAGTGAAGTAAATAACCTAAATAGAGTTTTGAACAAAGTAATTCTTATAAGCCCCATCAGCCTCCTTTTACTACTATTGTTATTACCACTGAGCATCCTATAGAGAGTAGTTCTCCCAAATTCTCATTAAAAGATCTTTATGCTCTTCTCCAACAACTTTAACCTGATTCTAATATTGTCTCTTTATCTGCCTTATCTGTCACAACAAGTACTATAATCTTATGGTACTTTGATTATGCCTTTTGCAATCATATAACTTTTAATTCTTCTATTGTTTCATCTCCATAAACACCATTAGTCTTATATATTGTTTATATTGCTGATAATTCTACTATGCATGTTTGAAGTATAGGCATTGTTCAAACACCTAAAATAACCTACCTAATACTTTTATTGATCCTATATTGTCTTTAAATCTCATTTCTATTGGTAAATTATATGAACTTGGAGCTGATGTATCTTTTTTGAGTCGTGATTCTACTGTGCAGAATCCACACACGGGTGAGATCTTTAGGATAGGGCATAAAGTTATGCAGCTATTTGAGCTTACTTCCTTACATCTTCCATCTAAAATTATTACTAGAGTTATCACATCTCATCTTTGGCATTCTCATATTGGTCATATTTCTTATATTAGATTAGGATCTTTAATTTTTGTTAGTTCTTTAGGCCCTGTTAAGATTGAAAACTATGATTGTGTTTCATGTTAACTTTATAAAAGTCATACTTTATCTTTTTCTCTTAATGATTCTATTTCTTTAGCACCTTTTAATATGATTCATTACGATGTTTAAAGTCCTTCTCCTTATGATACTATTAGTGATTTACAATAATATGTGATCTTTGGTAATGATTTTTCTCATTATACTTAGATCTATCTTATGCATTATAGGTATGAATTATTCTCTATTTACTCTCGCTTTGCTAATATGATATAGACTCATTTTTCTAGTAAAATTAAAATATTTAACACTGATAATGCCATGGAATAGAAAGAGATAAAATTCACTCAATTTCTTGCCTAATAAGGTACTATTATCCAAAGATCTTGTCCAAGTACCTCTTAACAAATGGTCGAGCAAAATGAAAACACAAACACATCCTTGATACTATTTGAGCCCTCTTTATATCTTCTTCTTTTCCAAAAAAAAACCTTTTGGGCATAAGCAATTCTTACTATTGTATACAATATAAATTTTATCCCTTCTCCTACCACAAACAACATGAATGTCTATTTAATCATAAGTCTAATTACCAAGCTCTCAAAGTTTTTGACCGCGCTTATTTTGTTCTCTTACAATCTCATGAGTACAAACTAGAACCAACAGCACAAGTATGTTGTTATGTAGGATATGGTATAGATCACAAAAGGTACATATGTTAGGATCCCTTATCACAAGGATTCCGTATCTCTCCTTATGTAACCTTCTAGGAACTTAAGATGTTTTCAACTCTCTTAAAAATTTGACTTAATGAACCCCCATATCAATTCTTCTCTGATCCTACTATATGTGTTTTTCTTAACATTTTTTCTACAGGTTCTCTCAATAGCCCTTGTAGTTTAACTCTACTTACACCTGATCCCACTGCATCTTCTCCAGCTATGGATCCACCAAATCCCTTATTAGAACATCTCCCTCCACCACCAATGCTTCATTGGATTGACCATGTAACCCAACCATCTGTTCATCTTCATGATTTTCATGTTTATTCCACTATTATCTCTCTATATAAACCTTGCACATATTGGGACGCCAAATGTAATCCTTTGTGGTTGCAAGCAATAGAAGAAGAAATATAGGCAATTAACTGCACAAATGGATCAATGGTAAGATAAAAAGCTCACCTTGTTACTAAAATATATCATTGACTATAAAGAGAACTTTGCTTCTGTAGCCCAATTAACCTTATTACGCAATCTCATTGTTGTTTCTGTTACCAAAAAATGGCAGCTATTCCAAATAGATTTCAAAAATGTCTTCCTTAATAGAGATCTTATTGAAGAAGTGTACATACAACCTCCTATGGAGTATGAATTAAAACAAGCTCCTTAAGCCTAGTTTACAAAATTTAACTCCACTATTGAAAACTTGGCTTTAAGTCCAAGTCTAATGATCATGCCTTGTTCTTCAAAAACTAGATCAAGCGTACACTCTTCTCCTTTTTTATGTGGTTGATATGATAATAACTGGTGATGACATATATGGTATATCTGCCCTTAAATTCTTTCTCCATCAATAATTTGAGATGAAATACTTAGGTAATCTGAGCTAATTTTTTAGTCTTGAGGTATTGTTGGATGAATTTGGATACCATCTATCACAAGCAAAGTATGTTACTTATCTCATCTCTTAAGCTGGCATCACTAATACTAAGACATCTAGCACTCCACTTGACTCTAATGATAGCCTTTTTATCACTAATGGAAGTATAATTATTGATGGTACCCTTTTATCGCCAATTAGTTAGCAGTCTTATCTATTTTATTGTCTCTCATCTAGATATTGCTCATATTACACATTGTGAGTCAATTCATGCCCGCACCTCACACAACTCAGTTTTATGTTGTTCTTCATTTATTAAGGTATGTCTAAGGTACTCCATGTTTATGGTTTTCTTTTTCACTATTCTTTCCCATTATAGCTACAAGCCTATTTTGATGTTGAATAGGCTGGTAACCCAACAAACTGTCTATCCACCACTAGTTACTATTTCTTTTTAGGCACATCTCTCATTTCTTCGCACAACAATAAACAAATAATTATTTCTCGATCTAATGCAAAAGTTAAATATAGAACTTATGTTGATACTACCTCTGAACTCCTTTAATTACGATGGTTGCTTCAAGATATGGGTGTATCTTTCTCTTCTGCACTTCCTCTTTATTATTGTAACCATAGTGCTATACAAATTGTTCATAATGATGTCTTTCATGAACAGATAAAACACATCGAGATTAATTGTCATCTTTTTTGACATTATGTTCTTCAAGGGACCATACAACTCACAATCTCATATTATTAACATCTTTACAAAGTCCCATCTACCTTGGCACTTTGTAAATCTAGTTTCCAAACTCAAGCTCTCATCTTCTATGACACCTTGAGTTTAAGGGTGGGTTTTAACAATGATATTATCGTTTTATCATTATAAGATATACTCTATCTTATCTTTAATTATAGTTATTGATCCTTGTTTCTAGCTAATTGATATGATTGTGTAGCATAAAATTAGGGATATTTAGTTAGCCTAATTCTATATAAATACCTCTACATACATTGAATTTTACATACAAGAAATAGAGAATTCATTTAGTCATTTTCTCTTTACTATTTCCTTCTATAGGATAGATTATTTCTTATTCTAATTACTCAAACGCAACCCATATAATTAAGACCTAACAAGGCACCAAAGCACATTATTAGTGAAGAATTCAATAACTAGAGTGCCAAGGGACTCTATTGTGACAAGAAATATGTCCTAGGCCACAAATGCAATACAAGGCAATTTCAACTATATTTAGTGGAAGGGGACGATAATGTCTCGGATGTAGCCCAAGGGATGGATGAAGACAGACTCAATAAAGAAAGTGCAGAACCTACCTTCCCAAATGTATCCCTATAAGCAATGGTGGGAATGGAAATAGAATGGGAATTCAAGTAGATAAGAGGTTTAAGAGTATATTAGGAAAGGATGATCTATATATTGATAAACAATAACAACACCTACAATTTTATGTATGCTTCAATGATTAAAAGGAGAAAAACACAACGTTAAAGACATAAATCTGCTCCATATTACAATTGGGAAGATTGACGTAGATATATAATCAATGTTGCATGAACTTTACATGAAGCATGCAAGGATTACAGTTAACAATGAACACTTTAGTGTTGGATTTGGAGGATGTGACATTGTACTAGGGGTGTAATGGCTGATAAGGTTGGACGATGTTATGTTTAATTTTAAAAAGAGAACGATGATGTTTAGATGGGAAGGAAAATTGGCCACCCCCCTAAATGGTAACCCAAGTAGATTGTCTAAGGTAGTTTCTTTTAGATAATTCCACATGGTCCTTAAGCATTCCAATAGAGGGCAACTCTATATGATGTAGTTAAGTTATCCTGTAGAATTGTAATTGAAGTAGTTGGATATTAGAGAAAACCAATGGAACACTTCTGGAGAAATCAATGAGATTCTAATTAAGTATACTATGGTGTTTAAAGAACCAACCCAGTTACAACCCCAACAGAAGCCACAATCATCATATCCATTTGAGATATATAAGTTATTAACATTGGTCTATACCAATACTCAGAGCTGCAAAAAGGAATATAGAGAAATCCATTAGGAAGCTGATGAACCAAGGGTTTAAAAGGCATAACTTGGGATGGTTTGCTTCACTAGTAGTTATAGTTAATAAGAAGGATAATTTATAAAGCATATGTATCAATTATAAAAAGCTTAACAAGCATATGAGTAAGGATAAAAATTTTATTTCCCTTTGATTAAAGAGCTTCAGGATAAGTTATATGAATCTAATTACTTCTTGAAGTTAGATTTGAGGTTGTGTTGCCACTAAGTTCAAATGTAACTCAAGGATATTTCGAAGACGAATTTCAAAACTCATGAAGAGCATTATGAGTTCCTTGTCATGCCCTTTAGATTAACCAATGCAACTTCCACATTTCAACACCTAATGAATGAGATCTTTAAACCCTTCCTTAGACACTTCATTATTGTGTTTTTTGATGATATCTCATATATAATCATTCCTTTTAGTCGTATGTGGAGTATCTCAATAAGGCAATGGAGACATTTTAGGAAAACTAGTTGTTTATTCAAGGGAACAAGTATATATTAAGGGCAAGGCAGGTGGAATACTTAGAGTATTCAATTTTTAAAAAGGAGGAGCGACAAATAAAAAAAAGGTACGAACCATTTTAGGGTTACCCAAAACTATAAACCTCAAAGAATTGAGGTGTTTCCTTGGCACTTAATAGTAGGGTATAGAAAGATTGCTTGCCACTTAACGAAATTGTTAAAGAATTCACATACTTCAAATTGTAATTACTAATAAAAAGAGTAGGAAGCTTTTAAGAACTTTAAAAAAGTTGTTATGAGGACACCAACCCTGGCCCTTTCAGATTTCATAAACCTTTTACGGTGGATGAGGATGTGAGTGGATCGGGTAGAGGAGCAATGTTGCAATAAAAGAACCATTTCCTAATGTTTTTTAACAAGGTTCTAGCTACAAGGAACCAAGGTTTATCAACATATGAAAGGAATTTTTAGTTTTGACAAAAGTTATAAACCAATGGCATCAATCTCAGTATAAAACCCTTCATCGTTTAAATTGATCAAATAAGTCTTAAATATTTGCTAGAGCAGCACATTTCCACACCATTTCAATAAACCTAGCTACCTAAACTTCTAGATTATGACTTTGAGGTTCATTGCAAGAGTGTAAAGGAGAAAATGCAATGGATGCTCTATCCAAACTCACTAGCTTCAAATTATAGTGATGTATATATCGCAAGTGATGCATACTTAATAAAAGAAATTAAAAGGAGCTAGAGGGAGGACTTTGCAGTATAGGGTTTAATCAGAAAGCTAGTAGCAGGGGAGGTGAGGTCAAAAGCTTATGAATGGAGGAATGGACCGTTATGATGGAAGGGAAGGTTGGTAGTTAGGTTCAATGCTCAACTCAGGGATAAATTGATTAAGATGGGTCATAATGAAGCAGTGGTCACTATGAGGTGTTGGCAACTACCAAAAAACTACAAAATTATTCTATTGGAAAGAACTGGTTAAAGACATTTAAAATCACATCAAGAAGTGTATGGCTTGTCAAAAAAAGTAAGTATGACACATTTGCGTATCTTGGATTATTAAGGGCCTTCTGGTATCCATTTAATAATTCTAGTAGTGTTTAATCTATTCTCTAAATACTTTCATTTCATTTTGGTTAAGCATTCTTACTCAGTTGCAAACATTACAACCATGTCTTTAAACCGTATGGGATGCCTGAAGTCCTTATCATTGATAGAGATCCCAACATTTTTTTAGTTAGTTATGGCAAGAATTATTCAAATTATAAAGGTTAAGCTTGAGATACTCAAAAAACTATCACCCCAAACGAATACATAATTAGCGACAATTAATAAGATTTTATAAACTTATCTAAGATGTTTTTACAAAGAAACTCCTCAAAAATAGAGTGATTGGGTTCCCTTGGTAGAATGGTGGTATAACACCACCTACTATTTGATTATAGGATCCACCCCATTTTAGGTTTTATACGGTACTGTCTACTAATCATATTCTTTATTTTAGGTTTTATACGGTACTGTCTACTAATCATATTCTATATTTCACAGGAGACTTGATAGGATGATTAATTTTCACTATTTTGATTTTTAATTCCCTTTTGTTTAGTGTAAATTGAGTTCAACCTAATGGACTTACTCATCTTTTGTTATTAGGAAGTCTTGAGCATTCTTAAAGTTGATTATGAAGTAAAAAGTCGTGAAATGGACAGATCAAGAAAAAGATACAAGCTGGCAGAAAAATAAGTGACTAAGCGTGGGCACGTGCAAGGAAAAGAAAAGTCTATCTGCAGAATCTGATTTCAAATCAGATTCGATCCATCAAGATCTTTACGATTTTGGGAATCAAGTGCTGCGTTTTTGAAGGAGATCTATAACCTGAATATGGGGGGATGATATTTGCTCAAGATTACGATAAGCAGAAGGGGAAAGAAGATCAAAAAGGGTTTAAAACATGTACTATTCATGCAGAGCCTAAGTCTTAGTTTTTATATTTTTCTGCAGACAGTTTTCTTGTCAGGTTTTTCTAGTTTTAGGTTAGACTTTTTGTATTTTTCAGAAAAGACCAGGGATGGAGATTTTATCTTTTGTTATTCTTTGTATTTATTCTTACTTTTATTATGAGTAGCTAAACTTTTCTTCTTGGTTGAAGGAAACCGCGTTATCATCTAGTATGGTGAGATTTCTAAATAAAGTTTATTTCATTGATGAATATTAAGTGTCTTCCGAATTGCTTTTCATGATTGAATTGATTAATTTCTAGGGTTCACAACTAGGTATTGATTTGTTTAATTTATGGCTAGATTGGTAGGATATGATGTTCAATATTGCTAATCACAAATGCCAATTAGGATTATCATCTTTACGTTAGAGTTGGAAACTCTAAGAAGATGCTTAACTAGATTAAATGTATGTCGTGCATGTGTTGTCTTGTTCATTGATTTCTTAGTTCTTAAAGCTATTAATCAATTAAACTTAAGATCGTATCTAAGTTGTTGACTAATAAGAATGTTTAGAATACATGTTTCTATTCATTTAATTTTAAGAGAAAACACCTCCTAATGAATGTTTGTTAATAGACTGAGTTTTATATCAAGGATCCATATTAGTTTGATAATGTCGGTGACCCGAAACTAAGGTTTGTTTACTGAATTTCTAGATTTGGATATTTTTGTTATTTTTCAATTTCAGCCACTTTTAATTCCTTTAATTTACATTAATTCAAACCCCCAATTCGTTTTCAACTCGTCCAACATTTTCCGTTAAAGTTCCTCGTGGGAACGATCTTAACTCTTCACTAACTACATTTTTATTACTATAGTTGTTATTAATTTGGTTGCATGCGACAACAATACCAAGACTCCAATGTAGTGATGATAAGCTAAGCATTAAGATGCGGGGAGATAGCCTTTGCAATAACCAAGTTTCATTTGCAAAGGGCCTAGAATAGAATAAAATAGTAGGTGGACAAAAAAAGAGTGAATATGGAATTTGAAGTGGGTGATTAGGTCCTACTTAAGTTATAGCCTTATAAGCAACATTCACTATAGAGGAAAATAAATCACGAGCTATCACCTTTGTTACGATCCATATAAGATCTTGAAGTGTGTGGGAAGGGTAGCTTACAAATTATACCGAAATGAACCACCATACATTATGTCTTTCATGTGTCCTAACTTAAAAAAGCTCACATAGAATAAAAAAATCTTTACTGAACTTCTGCCTATGCTCGCTACTATAAAGCATGTTCCAGTAGCAATATTAGGAAAAAGATTAGTCAAAAGGAACAATAGGCTAGTATAATGGTCAGATGGTACAAGTGAGAATGTTACATGGAAATACTTGTTCGAGCTTCATGATCGATTTCCAAAAGTTAAATTAGGGAGGGGGAGGGGAATTGTTACAGAATAAAATGATAACAAATTGATGGGTTAGTAAATTTAAAGAAGGAGTTGCATGATGAGACGATGATGCAACTTAACTAAGTTGATATTTAAGACGCACCATTTAAATAAAACCTTAACATAACCACTCAAACATGTGTCTATTTGATACTTATTTGTCTTTATATTAGAATTTTGTGTGACAAATATGAGAATGAGCAACATATCATAAAGTTATTATTCTCTCTCTCTCTCTTTCTCTCTCTCTCTCTCTCTATCTCTTTAATTTGTTGTAATTATTCCTTTATGTGTCTTCTTCTTCCTTCTCAGATTCTATTTTCTTATTAAATGTGATTTATTCCTTCAATTGAATATGAAAAAACACATTTTAAAGCAAAAAAACAATAGAGAAATTGGATTTAGTTAGTCAGCAACCATTACAATGATCAAAGAGACAATGGAGAAGAGATAATTAAGGTAACAAGGTGTGTGTGAACAATGGAGTCTTGAGTTGTGAGAGACAGAGAAAGAGAGAGTTGAAAAGTTAAGACAAAAACTAACAGGCATAGAATAGCCTTATTTATTTTGATGATATTTTTAATCATTTTTTTTGTAAATGGATTTGAAAAATAATATCATTTTCTTACCATCTTTATTTAGAAATGCGTCTCTTATAAATAATACTTATATATCTACACCAATTTTAATATCAGAAGAAGATCTTATAATTCTTATATAAAGAATTATAAGTTTCTTATTTCCAGCGTAACATCCTTAAATTCCTTTTCTTATGAAAGTCAATTTATTTTTTTTTCTTAAATCACTTTTAAGGTTTAAAATTGGAGTGACAGCTAAAAGATGGTGTATATGACTAATTTCCACAAACAAAACCAGCTAGCTACAGCTAAACTAGACCATGATTTATAAAAGATAGGTTGGTTTATATTAAATTATTTCATTATATTTTTTAAATTTTATGCTCTCAATCTTTTATGATGAAAGTCATAATCCTTTGCTTATAGGTTTAAGACTTGTTAATTATTATAAGAATTTGTAGTTAGAAAGATGTTGCATCATTAAACATTTGACAAATCAAGATAATTAATTATGAGGTGATAAGTAGAAATTATGGTAAAATTTACATCCCTATTTTATATTATTTACATAACACATTTGGGTTAAATTATTGCATTTTCTTATTAATTATTCAAGCTTTTAATTTTTATTTTATTTCCAAAAAGGGTTTAAATTGTACTAAATATTTTCGTGTAGGCTTGGTAGACTTAAAGAAAGAAATCTAGAAGAAAATATGGCCCAAAATGAAGTTCAGCCCATGATCTAGCCCACTAGAACAAGCAAATAACCCAACAAAAAGGAACCCCATTAGAAGCAAAAAGAAGCATCCAAAACAACCCAAAACGCAGCAGATAAGGAAGCAAAACGTAGTCGCTAAGACAGGAGCAAAACTCAACATTAGAGAAGAAAACTTAGCAAATAAAATGCAGTAATAGATAGAAAATGTAACAACCAAAATGTAAAAACTAGAGGAGCAAAACGCAACACACCAGCAACCAAAACAAAATGCAACAACTAGAGGAGGAAAATAACAGCAACAGAACAAGCAATGTCGGGTGGGAGGAGGAGTTGCACCCACTTGACATTATCTCCACCAAATCTCTTCAAAATGAAAGGGATAAACAGAAGCCTATCGCAGATCCAACAACGTGCAAGTATGGGAGACATTTTTTAGGGTATAAAAACGGCGGAGCTGTGGAGGAGAAAGTTAAAAGCAGTCATACAAGGTTGAGAGGTTTTGTCATCCTTTCAAGGTGGGTTAAAGCTAGAAGATGTTGTAAGGAGTATTTCGAAGTGAAAGGGAACCAAATTGCACATATTTTTAGCTGGTTTAAAGTTGTGGAGGAATTTTTTAGATCTTGAATGGGTTGGTCTGAAGTTTGAAAGTGGAGCACGTTAATGAGTTTTTCTAAACCCTCATTGTCCTTATTTTTGATTTTCCTTGCTTTAGTTATGATTAATTATTGAATTCTAGTTTAGACATGTTGTTTTAAGTATTTAGGATATCAGTTATCTGGTTTAATTAAATAGACTAGGCCATGATTTATAATGGGTAGATTTGTTTAGAATAAATTATTTCATCATATTTTTTAAATTTTATGTTGTATATCTTTTATGATGAAAGCCATAATCCTTTGTTTAGAGGTTAAAGACTTATTAATTATTATAAGATTTTGTAGTTAGAAAGATGTTACATCATCGAACGTTTGACAAATCAAGGTAATTAATTTTGAGGTAATTGCCAAATTTATTGTATAAATAAGGTGAAGCATTCTTTAAAAAGATTATGTAATTAAATTTATGTATATAATTATGTTGGAACTTACTGAGGATATAACTTTCAATAAAAAACTTTCTTGTACTAGGATACATGCAAAAGATCTCATATAAAGAAGTTCTTCTCTTTCTTATAAGTCTTTTAATCATTTTCGTTTTAGTCTTGTGTCTTGCCTTTAACCTAGAAATTTAATATATAGTACTTTTCTTTTAGTTATTTAGCGTAAACATTTTCTTACTTGACCTAAATATTTCCTCGTAGACTTGTTTGTTTTTTTAACCTTTTTATATGTATCGTGTTATTTATTTTATTACTTATTTTATATTTTTATTATCCATATTTATTTTAATTTATTTTTTGTTATTATTTATTGTTATTATTTTAATTATTATTTTAATATGTACATGTATATTTTACATATATATGAATGTGTATGTGTAGGTGTATATATATGTGTGAGTCTATCAGAAATAACCTATTTATCTATTAGAAGTAAGGGGGTGCTTGGTTGATGGGTTTGGGAAAGGATTAATGGGTATGAAATGAAAAGTGAGTGGTTGGTTGTTGATTATCATTATAGGGGTAATACTTTGATATCCCACTTTTGGGGAATCCTCC
>JANQBM010474288.1:0-17686 GCA_025594535.1 Erythroxylum domingense
TACTTTTTATCTGATGCAGCAAAGTTTTATTTATTCCATATTTCCTTTCAATTTTAAACAATAATTTTGTGGCTCAACGCGTAATCTGGTACTCCAAATCATGGGTAGAAGTTAATGGCTTTTGTTTCTTTATCCTGGATTAGTCTACTAGGAATATGAGAATCATTTGTTGAAGATGCAGTTTGTTGTGAGTGAAATTTTTTTGGGCAATGATTGTTTTCAACACGACTTTCTACTTGACTTTTTTTTCTAGAATTAGATGAAATCTTCTACATATGATGGTATGCATAGCTCGCAATGCTTGATAGATATTCAGAATGCCCTTCATTTGGGAGTCTATTTTCCATCTTCCAGCCAGTAGTAATTATTTGTAAATAGCTCTATCTATATTAAGAATCTTAGCATATCAGGATACTCATGAGTGTTTGATACATCACCTCCCTTAAAGACTTATTCCAGGAGGAAAAATAAGGCATCATATGAACATGGAAAAAGTCAGCAGTGAAGAAGTTAATAGTATATGGAAGTTTCTGAGTCTTGCATAAATCTAGGAAAATCTACCACCACTCCACTTACATGTTCTACATGATTATGATAGGACCCAGAAATTAGGTAAGTAACTATTTATTATGGTATTGAATTCTTTAGAAAGAATACAGCTGGGATTTGTGGTCCAACACCTCTAGCCTCAGGCTCATACACTAATATTCACGATGCTCTCTCTTCCTCCTATATTTTTATTTATACTCAGAATATGTGGCTACCATCAGATTCGGTTAGCATGCTGACAACCTGATGATTGGTTGTCAGCATTACCAACTAACTAACTGATCATATATATACTAAAATTAGTAGCCAATACTACCCTTCTGCTCATTTACTCTCAGCCTTCTGTTTATTTCTCCTAACATAAAATTGGGTCACCTTTGGTCTATCATTACTCCCCCCCCCCATCAGCTTCACCTTGTCCTCAAGGTGAAAGTCTGGAAACCGAACCTTCATGTCTTCAAACAGCTCCCATGTAGTCTTTGAAACTGGTTGGTCTATCCACTGAATAAGCACCTCTAAATCTGGGCTAGAAGTGAGGTTCCGAATAGCCAAAAGTGCAGCTGGGTAAACCGGAGTAGCTTCAGGAAGGAGCAGGCGGTCTGGCATGCTTATAACTGTATCATCATTACCCAAAACCTTCCTGAGCTGAGAAACATGGAAAACAAAATGAATTCTAGCTGTTGGGGGCAACAGTATTTGATACGCAACTGGCCCGATGCGTTCTATAATTTCAAAGCGACCGAAATAACGTGGAGCGAGCTTGGTGTTACTCCTTGTTTGCACAGATTGTTGGCGATAAGGTGCCAATCTGACAAAGACCCTATCACCCACCTGAAATTCTACTTCTCGACGTTTCCCATCTGCTGTCAACTTCATCCTTTGTTGAGCTAACATCAAATGACGACGTAACTTGGATAAATACTGGTGTCTTTTCTGCAGCAGAGTGTCAATTGTGTCTATGGCAGAGGATTGAATTCTGTACCTAGTGAGAGTAGGAAGATCCCTTCCATAAAGAACCCCAAAATGATGTGGTGCCCAGGGTTGAATGAAAGGACATATTATAGCAATATTCAGCCCATCTCACCCAATGTGCCCAACGTTGAGGTTGCTGACTAGTAAAACACCTGAGATACGCCTCTAGACACCGGTTGACAACTTTGGTCTGCCCATCCGTTTGTGGATGGTAGGCTGAATTGTTGCTCAATTTTGTGCCCTACAACTGAAACATCTCCTTCCAAAATTTACTCAAGAATATTTTATCCCTATCAGATACAATAGAGCTAGGGTACCCATGCAATCACACCACCTCTTATACAAAAATATAAGCAACAGATTGTGCAGTATATGGATGTTTTAGTGGAATGAAATGAGCGTACATGTTAAGTCTGTCCACCACTACTAGGATGGCCGAAAACCCTTTTGATTTTGGTAGCCCTTCTATGAAATCCATAGAAATATCTTCCCAAACTTGCTGTGGCACTGGTAAAGGTTGCATAAGTCCAGCTGGTGATAGTGACAAATACTTGTTTTGTTGACAGATGAAGCATTCAGCCACAAACCTGTATATATCACTTTTCATTCCTTCCCAAAACAGCTCATTAGCCAGTCTCTTGTAAGTCTTTAAAGTACCCCCATGTCCTCCAATGTTGCTATGGTGGCTGTCCCTGATCAAAGTTGGTATTGAGGATGAAGTTTTCGGAATAACTAACCGATCCTTGTAAACAACGACCCTAGACTAGGGGGTATGGAGGATGCGACCCACCATCCCCTAGGAGCTCTTGCTTCAATGTAGACAATTTCGGATCAGTCTCATTCTCCTTGAGTATTTGCTCCATATCCAAAGCCTTAATTGCTACTACTGCCATCAATTCTGCCTGATTAGGGATTCTAGACAAGGCATCTGCTACTCTATTCTCCCTTCCTGCTTTATACTTAATGCTGAAAGTGTACCCCAACAGTTTGGACAGCCATTTTTGATACTCAGGGCGTACCTCACGTTATTCCAGCAGAAATTTAGGTGGTTGTTGGTCGGTTCGGATTATAAATTGATGACCTAAAAGGTATGAACGCCATTTCTTCACTACCAAGACAATAGCCAATAGTTCACGCTCATAAGCTGATTGATGTCAGCTAGAAGTTGACAGAACCTGACTGTAAAAGGCGATAGGTCGGTTCCCCTGCATTAGGACAGCTCCAATGGCATGTGCTGAAGCATCGGTTTCCAAAATAAACGGTTTAGTGAAGTCCGGTAATGTCAATATAGGTGCTGAAATCATAGCTTGTTTGAGTTGTTGGAAGGAAACCTCACTCTCTTCAGTCCACTTGAACCCTTCTTTTTTTAATAATTGAGTCAAAGGCCAGGCAATGTCACCATAGTTCTTCACAAATTTCCTATAATATCCAGTCAACCCCAAAAAACTCCTCAATTCCTTCACATTCCTCGGTCTTGGCCAATTAACCATAACTTGAATTTTTCTCATGTCAGCTGCCACCCCATTTCGTGATATAATGTGCCCTAGGTATTCCAAGGTTTCTTGCCCAAAGATACACTATTTCCAATTCATATACAAGTGCTGAGATAGGAGCACCTTAAGGACTGCCCTCAAGTGACAAACATGATCCTCATTGCTGGCACTGTAAACCAAACCAGTACAAATTTTAGCTCTTTCGGGGGGCAATGTCTGAGGCAAGTTGAAAACCACTCTGAATTCTTCCAACAAAGCTTGGAGCTCGGGCTGAATGGATTTGGTGCCTTGTAACTCTTCTGACTCTGAAAACCCCTACTGCAGCAGATATACTGAGTATTCTTCTGTTATATTATGCACCAAACTCTTCAAGTTAATCGGTGTTTTAGAGAGTGTTGGGTCTCCTATAATTGTGAGAGTCTGGGCTCCTTGTTTGATCTCCATAGTCATCTTACTCCAATCAGTCACTACCTTGCCTAAAGTTTGTAGCCATTTAATTCCGAGTATAACATCACAGTTACCCAACTCCATTGGTAGATACTCCTCATTTACCACCAGACTTTGCACTAATAAAACTACACCCTTACAAATTCCTTCCCCCTTAATCTTCAACCCATTACCCGCAGTTATCACATACCTCTGAGTTTCTTCTAGCTTACAATTTAGGGATTTCACCAATTCCTATGAAATGAAATTATGTGAAGCTCCGCTATCTATAAGTACGATCACCTCTCTCCCTTCTAAATTCCCCTTCACTTTCATTGTTTTCGGGAAAGTGAACCCCAATATTGACCCTGCAGC
This sequence comes from Erythroxylum domingense, assembly GCA_025594535.1. NCBI lineage: Eukaryota > Viridiplantae > Streptophyta > Magnoliopsida > Malpighiales > Erythroxylaceae > Erythroxylum > Erythroxylum domingense. The sequence continues at coordinate 3,816 of JANQBM010474288.1, forward strand.
CAATTCCACTATTTGTAACGTTTCCTCTACTTCCTCTCCTTCCAATTCCTCCTCTGGTTTGATTTCTTCATCCATTATCGCCAGAACCTGGAGTTCTATTTTTTTGCATCGATGCCCTGGGCCAAATTTCTCATCACACCTGAAACAAAGTCTCTTAGCCCTCTTTTCTTGCAACTCACTCACAGTCAACCTTTTGAATCCACCCATGCTCTGATTCCTACTTCCTTCTGTATTTCTATGTCGGGTATACGTAGTGGAACGACTCCCATTATTTCTCAACTCCTCCTTCAATTTCTCTCCCCCGGTAGCTTCCACTCTTGCTCCCATGTTTCCCCATCTAGTGCCTCCACCCCCACTGTTCCACCTTAATGCACTCATTCATTTTAACTTTTCCTCCATCATTACAGATTTCGGTAGTTTAGGAAGAGGAGCGGCTAGTTCGAGAAATTTACTGGTGTAATCCGCCACTGTTCCGACTTGCTTCACTGCTAATAGTCGTTGACACTGTGTCCCTTCGTGAGCTGGGCGAAACTTCTGCATCACCAGCTTCTTGCACTCTTGCCAATCCACGATGGGTGAACGGCTATCCACCTAACGAAACCATGTTAGTGCTTCTTTTTCCATGCTCATCTCTACGAGCTCCATCTTTTCCACTTCCGTGAACCTCCCCACTGAAAAGAACCGTTCCACTCTGTAGATCCACCCGTCGGGATCGTTACCCCAAAAACAGGCATCTTGATTCTTTTGGTTCTACAGTCCCGCCAGAAGTCGCTGTGGCGCACGAATCCAGGAAGGGAGTCGACGCGGTAATTGGCCTCATTTCGCCGGTCATTGCTCTCAAAATGCTGGTCAGGTTCAACTGGTCCCTTCCCCAACTCTCTCCTGCGACTGGGCTCGGGTGGTTGCTCTTCAGGTCGGGTCTCTACAGTGCCGCCCATGCCCTCATTTTTTTTTCCACGTCAACAGAACCGACAAAATCATGCTTTTTAATTTCTGACCTTAGTCGCTCTCCCATTTCCTAATTAGCACTCTCCATCTTCTTTTGAAACTCTGAGTTGTAGTCGTTCATTTGTCTCTGCCACTCTTGGTTGGAATGACTTAGTTGCTTCTGAAACTCCTGGTGGGCATGGCTAATCGATTTCTGGATCTCTTCTCCATCTTTTCGCCTCTCTTCTCGAAGAAATTCCAAGTCCTTCTCAATCCATTCGATCCAATTATCAGCTTTCTTAGCAGCCATTTTCTCATGATCAAATGCTCTGATACCAGTTGATAGGACCCAGAAATTAGGTAAGTAACTATGTATTCTGGTATTGAATTCTTTAGAAAGAATACAGCTGGGATTCGAGGTCTAACACCTCCAGCCTCAGGCTCATACATTATAATATTCACAATGCTCTCTCTTCCACCTATATTTTTATTTATACTCAGAATCTGTGGCTACTACCAGATTCGGTTAGCATGCTGACAACCTGATGATATGTTGTCAGCATTACCAACTAACTAACTGATTATATATATATTAAAATTAGTAGCCAATACTACCCTTCTGCTCATTTACTCCCGGCCTTCTATTTATTTCTCCTAACATAAAATTGGGTCACCTTTGGTCCATTAGATTATCACTTTCAGCTCCACTTTCGAGTTAGTTTTGCTAAGTCCTAGGAATTTGTTACGTTCTTACTAGTTTAAATAGTTTGTTTATTTTGTTTATTAAAAATGGCAAAATTAAGTCTAGTTCTCTCCATAATGATTAAGTGTTATTTCATTTTAGTTTGCTAACAGGAAGCCATTTTCCTCACTTTCATCAGTAGGTCCTAACATTTTGGTATCGGAGCCTCACACTACCCACAATGGTTTCCATATGCTCCATTTCCTCAACCAACCCTCCACTACTTTCCCTCTTCCTCCATATAACCCTTCTTCCACACATCCAATCAACCCTTCCAATGAAGCCATTCTCCAACAATTAGCCCTCCTTACATCCCAAATGACATCATACAAAGATGGAATTTCCTCGTTTTGATGGAGGAGATCCTCGCGGTTAGATTTTGAAGGCTGAAAAATACTTTCGATATTACCAAATACGAAATGAATCGAAAGTTGATATTGTTGCCATGTATTTGGAGGGTTATTGTTATGGTCCTGGATGAATGATCTCGTTATGGGTCTTTGCAGAAAGAAGTCAGATGATGGTTTTAAATGTTTTTTCACCTTTCTTCCCTTCTTGTTCAAATTGCTCGTGAAAATTGAGAGCTCATTTGAGAGAACTCTCCGATCTCTTATATTGCAAGTTTTGGTGGGAAGGACAACTTGCCTTTGCCAATTTTCAAATTCAACTAACACAGCTTCAAGAAAATAACCGCTCATGACTAATTATAGGAGAGAAAATATTCTAAATAAATATAGAAAAGTAGGTTGTGTTAGTTGGACTGCTTCTGCTGATGAATTGTTGCTGAATCTATTTACTTAAACCTCCCATGAGTGTGGCGCTTGTGAACCTTTAGAGATGTAATATTACTCCCCTTTCCCAACAATGAGCTTTGTCCTTAAGTGAAAAGGAAGGATGCGACCGCCAAGGTAGCAACATCCTCCCAAGAAGCATCAGATGGAGGTAACCAATGAACTAGCATTTGGGAAATATCATGAATTGTCTAGAATAGCTTGTGGTTGAAGTCGTGTCTCATCTTGTGGAAAAACTGACAGTGTAGGATGAATAGACACATGCACTTAACCATAGAAAGGCTTCAAATAAGAAAAGTGAAAAACTGGAAGCAAACGAGAGTCTGATGGTAGTGCCAAGCAACTTGGCCGATGCGAGCAATGACACAAAATGGACCATAAAATTTAGGTGATAGTTTATGATTGGATTTTTTGCGCAAGGAAACTTGACGATAAGGCTGCAACTTTAAGAATACCAAATCACCAACATCAAACTCCAGATGTCGATGCTTAGAGTCATATTGATTTTTCATGTGTGACTGAGTTTGCAATAAACGTTTATGTAGAGTCTGAAGCGTGGTGTCCTGATCACAGAGCGATATTCACTGCAACCAATCTGGAAGTGTTTGGAGTGTAAGAAAACAATCGTGAAGGAGGTTTGCCATAGACAACTTAAAATGGGGTGCACTTCAAAGAAGAATGAAAGCTAGTATTGTAACAGAATTTTGCCCAAAAATGACAGAATGAAAGCTAGTATTGTAACAGAATTTTGCCCAAGAATTTTAGTTCTGTGATTAAACAAACATCCATTCGCATTATCCTTACCATTGCTCTCTCTAGTTCTTGGTCCATACGCTAATTAGATGTCAACAATGCATTCCTACATGGAAATCTCCAAGTACCTATTTACATGCTCCAACCACCTGGTTTTGTTGATCCCTAACATCCTAATTATGTCTGTCGTCTACACAAGGACCTTTATGGTCTAAAACAAGCCCCCCGTGCCTAGTTTCATCGCCTAAGTTAAAAGCTTATAGAACTCAACTTTATACTCTCCAAATCTGACACTTCTCTCTTCATTCACATCACTCCCATTGATATAACCTTCTTTTTAGTAGAAGAGAAGCAGCGTGTGCTGGTAACTTCTCAAATTGAACCTATCTGACAAAGTTTGACCAGTTCACACATTTTGCTACGAATGCTGGAAGGGACAAATTGCCGGAGATAATAATTCTTAAATTCCTCCCATTCTAAATCGGGTTAATCCTTGTCCAATTTTAAGAACCAATATTGAGCATCGTCTTGCAGATGGGGTGCCTCCATGCTCATTATATCCTCATCAGAGACTTGCTGAAGTTTGAAATAATAATCGCAACAACTAATCAATGGCAATGGATCCGTTGATCCATCATAATGTAGGAAATCTAACTTGTAGTGGCAATTTGCACCCGGGTTGCCGCCATATTCCATACATCCGTCATTTTGGCGATTGGAGCGAGAATTACGATTAACGCTCCCATCTCCCTTTTCATGTCTTCCACGATGATGGTATGTGACCTCATGCATCATCTCCAGAAGGTTTTGGATGTCGTCTTTCTATGCTTCAAAATATTTGTGAATGTGTTCTTCTCTTCGCGATTCCATTCTTAAGACCCTTTTTGTTGTTGGTCTTCATTATATCGAATACAAAAGGCTAAAATTGATTTTTAAACGAATGTTCTGGTTCACCTATAGCAGAAGGCTATGATACCAAGTTGTTATTATAACACCCCACTCTTGTAAGGCACATACACGACATCCTAAGGACATTCGCAGACATACCCTACAACAGCAACATGCTAGAACAATCACATTCACTTATTATGGCACCATACCTAAAACACAAAAACTCAAAAATATTAATTCCTCATTCTATTTAATAACAAAAGGTTACATTGTAGCCTTACACTACATAATTCATACATATAATATCAAAAATAGCTCAGAGTTCACTACTCTTTACAACAAGTTCTACATAAAGTGAGGAACTTAACCAAAAACCTTATATCTAAACTCTACGATCTCAGCTGACCGGCCTTTGAGCCATTTCTTGTTGTCCAAATTGCAAGAACTATACTTCTTCTAGAATCTCTTAGAAGCTAAGTCTCCTGTAACATACCTGAAAAGTCACATTGTAATTTTGATGAGTTTTGTGAATTCAGTGAGCGAACCATCCTCGATGTGCTTACTCATATCAAATCACACAAACAGTTCACATTTCAAATTCACAGACAATTCATAACATCTCATAATGAACATCACTTCACTAATCATCATATTGCATCAAATACAATTGTATTCACTTATTTCACATTTCTCATTTAGAACTGTTCAAATAAACCAATTCAATCATTCAAAACATACATATTAAAATGTATATGCAATGCATATATGACTCACTTTCAATTGTTACTTGTTGTGACCAAGTATCTTTTTAACTTTCTTATATCCATTGTAGATACTGAACTCATTGATAACCATCCTGTATCAGTTGGAGATACCGGACTCATTTTACATATTGAGGCTGTGGCTCTTATAAAAATTATGAGCTTTAAGCTCTTTTTCACTGACTATTCCGGTCACAACTGCCTTTATCTGATCATGCATATCAATGCATCAAATCATATATATATACAATCAATCACTTTCATTTTGTATACACATTCACTTTTCACATTTTCATCGGACCTAAATCTAACATTCAACATATTTGTTGAGTACACGTATTTCTTTCAGATTCACATTTAATGAAACACTTCTAATACGGTCACAATTATTGAACTCCTCGGATCATCAATTTCGGAATCATCAAATTCACTTCAACAGCAGTTCAATAATTTAAATTTAAGCAAATACAAACAATCTTAGTGAGAACATCTAAGTTACTCACAGTACGTTATTGCCTTCACGTCCCAACAATGTCTGGATGTGGTCGTTCGGTCTGCGCTTCTATATCATGTAATACACACATTTGTACACATTAGTAGTTTGCCCAATCACATAAGTGTTTAATCATATACACTTGTATATGTATTATATATAATGAATGCTCAATTTGACTATTCCTGGGTATGCATTCTTAATTCATAACTCTTAATCTTTCAAAAATTATACTTTGTATATGTCTAATTTATACTTAGGTCTATACCTCAAGTATATTTGATTATTCTAAATTTCATCAATTAATCATTCATGATAGTTGTTCTAGCAATACATGATCACATAATATCGAAATTCTCATTCATTCTTACTTAATATATATTACTCATCTCTTTTAAATTACTTTAGCAATTCATAAGATCACTTTCATTCCACATCTCCAAATTTTGCATATTTTTGTTTCATTGATATCAATCATCCATGCTTAAGTTATAACCTCAATTTTCACCCTAAACATATCAACTATTTAACCATTTAATTCATCAACAAATTAGGTTCATTTCAAGCCTCATTTAAGCCTAAATGCACCATAAAAAAGTATCTTAGCATTAGTTGATCCAAACATCACACAAAAGAAGAAGAATTCACGTTAAAGGCCATTCCCACGATCGTGGATGACTTCCCACGATCTTGGGTTATGCTTTCTTAACCTTTTGTGACCAAGTTATATAGGGCCTACTGTATTGTATGATCTCGTCACTGGATGATTAAGAGAGAAATCTACCTTCCTTCCCTTATTGGTCTTCCTCCCTTTAGAGGAAAAACCGATTTTGAATGAAGATTAGCTAGCTCTTGACAGAACTAGCTGAATAAATTATAGCTAAAGTAATTAATGTTGTTTTTTTAATGATTTCGATACCTTTATTCATTGATAATTCTGTTGTTATATAGGCAGAAAAGGAAAATAGCAATCCATCTAACTAGGACTCCTATTATAGTAGAACTCCATTAAGAAACAAAAACCAGAAAGGATCTTTCAAAAGCTAACTATCCTTATCCAAATACTATCCTAATCTAATCTTCTGTTATTTCTCCTGTTTAACTAAATTCTCTAGCCTTCTCCAGCTTATCAATCGTTACCCAACTTCTTCCCTCTCCTTTGATAAGTTCTACCCACAAAAGCATCCTTATCATTACTCCCCTCCTTGACATCGAGCTTGCGCTCAAGGTTGAATTTGCGATAAGCTTGTGCAAAAGCCCCTGACTCCTCCTAAATAGCATCTTTAGTTGAAGAACCGACCCATTGGATTAGTAACTCCTGACGTCCCCTGTTCTACCGTGACTTCACCGGTTGTGGATGAGGCACAATTTTGCCATCCCTCACTGGTGGTAAGGAGGGAATGAGGTGGGGGGATTACCTTTGAACTCCTTCAACAAAGAGATATGGAAGGCTGTTAAAAAAAATAAAGATAATTTTATAAATAAAGGACTCGAATACAAAACTCAAATCACTGGAGGATTTAAACAAAACAGAAGACAGAAGAACGAAACTTAGACAACAGACACATACTACACTTTAGGAAACTTTTCTATCTTTTTGTGGTGGTATACAATGAAATGGAGCTATTGCCTATTTATAGGCATTGCATCACCTACTTAGTAACTTGATGAAAGTTGCTGGAGAATTCTGGAATGCCCAAGTTGCCAACTTGGGCGATGTTTCCAGATTTTTTTAGAGTTTTCTAAAAATTAGTTGGTGATTTCTAACAGTCCCCCTTACCAACTAATTTCTCTTCAAAGTTGTTCTTGAGATTATCCCAAGCTGCTAGCAAAACTCTTCATGTTTTGTTTCGCTGAGACCCTTTGTGAATATATCTGCAACTTGGTCTTCTGTTTTGATGTACTTCATTTTTATATCGCCTTTGAGAACTTTTTCTCAAATATAATGATAATATACCTCCACATGTTTTGTCCGTGCATGAAATATTGGATTCTCCGCTAGTCGTATTGTTGACTGTTTATCACAGAATAGCTCCACCGAGTAGTGTGTTGGTTGATTTAGATCTTTTAATAACTGTATGAGCCATGTGCATTCTTGTGCTGCCATTGTTGTGGCTCTATACTTAGCTTCTGTACTTGATAAGGACACGGTTGGTTGTCTCTTACTGCACCAAGAGATTGCTTCTGAGCCAATATTGAATATGTATCCGTTTGTTGATCGTCTTGTGTCACAATCTCCAGCATAGTCAGCGTCGTAGTACCCTTTAACCTAACACGTATTATCTCTCTTATATGAGAGACCATGGTCAATAGTATTCTTGACATACCTTAAAATTCTCTGTACAACTTTCAAGTGAGGCTTCTTTGGATTTTGCATATATCGGCTGACAACTCCAACTGAGAGTGTGATATCTGGTCGTGTCAGTGTGAGATAGATTAGATTGCCCACGAGCTGTCTATACATCGTGTTATCTTGTAAGTCTTTTCCTTCCCTAGCTCGAAGTTTGGCGTTTACCTCCATTGGCGTTAATATTGGCTTGCAGTCTAACATACCAAACCTTTCTAGAAGATCTTGTGCATATTTCTACTGGCATAAAAACAATCCATTTTTTGTGTGCTCCACCTCTAAACTAAGAAAGTGTTTCAACTCACCCAATTCTTTCATCTGGAAACGGACCGAGAGATTTTCTCGAATTTGTCGTATCTCTCCTTCGTCATCTCCTGTGATGATTAAATCATCCACGTATACCAAGACTATGGCCAGCTTATTACCTCGTGTCTTCACGAATAAGCTTGAGTCTGTAGGCGCCATCTTATAGTCGTTCTAAATAAGGAACTCTCCAATCTTACCATACCATGCTCGTGGTGCTTGCTTTAGACCATACTTCAACTTGCAAACGTAGTTTGGATAATCTTTATTCTTAAAACCTTCAGGTTGTTCCATATAAATCACTCAGTCTAACTCTCCATGTAGGAAGGCGTTCTTTACGTCCATCTGCCAGAGTCTCCAAGACTTGTTTGCGGCAAGTGCTAAGAGCACACGAACAGTTGTAATCTTTGCCACTAGACTAAACGTCTCCTCATAATCCAACTCATACTTCTATAAAAAACCACGAGCCACTAGTCGTGCCTTGTATCTCTCAACTGTTCCAATTGTTCAAATCTTTTTCTTATAGACCCATTTACACGAGATGGGTGTTACTCCTTTAGGCTTCGGCACCAATTCCCAAGTTTCATTTTGTATTAATGCTTGAATTTCCTCATCCATTGCCTGTTGCCATTCCTTGCTTCGTGACGCTTCTTTATAGTGTCAGCTCTTTCAGACCAATTTTGTCTATTATTGCTGCATTTGCATACTTTGGATTTGGCTTTCTTTGTCTAGTTGACCTTCGTGGTTGAGGCGATGGCTGTTGAACATCTTCCTCGAAGTCCTCTATCTGATTTGGCCTTATTTCTTCTGGAGTTGAATGATGGATTCCTGTTTGCCATGGGCTTTTCTCTTCTGACAACCTCATCTCCATGAACTCTTCCTCACTTAGTTGCGTAGTATCAATTCTAGATTCTTCAATTGGTTGAGTCTTATCAACCTCAGTAGATTCTTCTAATCGTTATTATAGCTGCTCTATTTTTTTTGAATCTGGTAATAATACAGCTTGTGGTGACCACCAAGAAGATGCCTCATCAAAGACAACATTCCTGCTTATGTAGCATCGTCCTGTAATCGGGCCACAACACTTCCATCCTTTACGAAGGCTGTCATGTCCAACAAATATACAACGTATTGCCTTTTTATCAAATTTTCTACGTAGGTGATTTGGTACAAATACTTAGCATACGCATCCAAACACTTTAAAGTACCCAACTGTAGGTTTGACCTTTTGAAGCTTTTTATACGGTGAGGTCCCCAATTTTGCTTGAGGTAATCTGTTGATCACGTATGTTGTTGTCTTCATACCTTCGGCCCAAAACCTTGCTGGTACATTCTTTGCATGTAGCATACTTCTTCATATCTCTGCCAGGTGACGATTCTTTCTTTCTACTACTCCATTCTGTTGTGGAGTACCTAGACAAGTCAGCTGCCTCCTGATCTTATGTTGTTGCAAATATTGTTCGAATTCTTCTGAAGTGTACTCTCCACCATTATCTGTGCGAAGGCAATGTATCCTTCGCCCTATCTCCTTTTCTACTTTCACTTTGAACTTAACAAACTTACTCAGTTTCTCTGACTTTTCTTTCATAAAATCGACCCACATATATCTAGAAAGGGTAACCATGTACCTGAATTGTATGTACATAAAGGGTAACCATATCTAGAAAGGATGACATTGTATGTACATAAAGGGTAACCATGTACCTGAATTGGCTGACAGACGGCTACTTTACTGGCCCAAATACATCAGTGTATTAACTCCAGGGGTGTTGTAGCTTGATACTCTGACTCTTTGTACGGTAATTGATGTGCTTTGCCATACTGACATCTTGCACATACAATGTCATCTCGGACATCTAGATTCGGAAGCCCTCTAACCATTGATTTTTTCATTATCTCCTTTAGCTTCCCATAGCTTACTTGTCCTAATCTTGCATGCCATATATCAGCCGTCTCATTTTTCCTTGTCTTATCTATGTATGCTGTTTCTGCTGACATTACATAGACAGACTCCACTCTTTTTCCTTCCATCATGGGTCGACCGATAATTTTTAACTCCTTGTATATCTTGACGTCATTTGGTCCGAACAATACAAAGTTTCCTGTTGATGTCATTTGAGATACTGATAGGAGATTCTTCGACATACCTTCCACGTGGTAGACATTCTGCAGTTTCACTGGCGTCTGACTATAACGAGGAACTACGATGGTACTGCCAATATGTGTTATTGGCAATTTTGAATTATTGGCTGTTACCACTACTTGCTCTCCTTTATACTCCGATGTGCCCATTAATTTTTTTTTGTCACCTGTCATATGATTGGAGCAGCCAGAATCCACGATCCAATTATCTTTATAGTTGATTTGATTTTCTCCTACAGCCGTGAGTGCCATCTCCACCTTTGATATTGCACCACTTTTCTTGCTTATTTCTTTAGGATTTTCCATTACTGCAAATGATGCATGGAAATCCCATTCTTCTTCACTATCTTGCTGCATCGACGTGGCAGCATTTCCTTCCATGCATTTTGGCCTCCAGCAGTCTCGAGCGAAATGACCCTTCCTTTTGCAATTATAGCACCTGTCTTCGTTCTGAGTATTTTGCTTATTGTTACAACTTGTATCTTGGCCTTGACTAGCTCCCCCTTGCTTGAAGCTCCCTTTCCGTAGGCTACCTCGCCAACCTCCTCGACCTCTCGAGATTTCCTTCGTCACGTTACTTCTCGTGACTTTCCCTTTTCCTCCTTTATTGGTGAAAAGGGATTTGTCTTCTTCTTTAATAAAAACTTTAGACATTTGTTTATCTAAAGCTTCTTGATTGGCTAAGATATTTTTTAACTCTGTCAAGGTTGGTTCCTTTGCCCAACCTCGAGTAGCTGTAACAATACCAAGAAATTCTGGGCCTAACCCATGTACAATAATCCTTCTCATTCTTGTTTCAGTTATAGCATTAGGAGGATCTAACTTAGAAATTTCTTGGCATAAAGATTTTACTTTAGTAAAATATTCTCTTACAGTCATGTTGTGCTGCGAGATCGACAATAACTCGTTCTCTAAGTGCTGGAGCCTGGCGTTGTTGGTGCATGCATACAACTAGGCTGTGTCCCATGCATCCTTTGGTGTCTTTGCATCCTTTATTTGCTGAAGTATGTCGTCTTCTACCGTCACAGATAATACATACATTGCTTTACCCGCTCTAATTTTCCATTTCTTTAACTCTTCTTCTAATGTTGGAGGTTGAGTCTCGTTTCCTCCAACAATACTCCATAAATCTTTTCCTAGCATATAAAATTGCATACGAGTGCTCCATGTTAATTGTTATTGTTTAATTTTTCTATACCACTAATAGTGGTGCTCATGTCTGCCATAATTACTCGATCCTTAATCGAATAATTTCACAATCCCGGATTGTGACTAAATTTTGGCAGAATTTCGGTTAAGACACAATCCCTGATCGTAAAAATTTGGACAATGGAGCAATGACTCTAAACGACACAACCTAGCTCTGATACCACTTGTTAGAAAAATAAAGATAATTTTATTAATAAAGGACTCGAATACAAAACTCAAAACACCGAAGGATTTAAACAAAACAGAAGACAGAAGAACGAAACTTAGACAACAGACACACACTACACTTTAGGACACTTCTCCATCTTTTTGTGGTGGAATACAATGAAATGGAGCTATTTCCTATTTATAGGCATGCATCACCGACTTAGCAACTTGATGAAAGTTGCTAGAGAATTCTGGAATGCTGAAGTTGCCAACTTGGGCAATGTTTTCAGATTTTTTTTTTTACAAATCTAGAGTTTCCTAAAAATTAGTTGGTGATTTCTAACAAAGACATCATGAATATGACTTTCCAGAGGCAATTCCAATCGATAGGCAAAAGCACCTATTTTCGCCAAGATCTTGACAGGTCCACAAAATTTAGGAGCAAGCCTGTTATAATTGCATTTTGCAGCACTCTGTTGGCAGTAAGTTGGAGCTTACCCAAGTCCCTAGCTCAAACGACAATTCCCATCTCTTAGTATCTTGATAATCCTTCATTCGCTGCTGTGCTTGCACTAAACGCAACCTAACTTCAGTCCAAAAGTCATCTCGTTCACTGAATGTTTGGTCGATTGCATCAACTCCAGTGCTTCCTTCCATCTAAGAAAATAGACAGGGTGGTTCCCTGTCGTAAACCACTTTAAATGGATTCGTATGAAGTGAAGAATGGTAGGAAGTATTATAACAATACTCTGCCCACGACAACCAGTCCACCCAAGATTTCAGTCTATCCCCTACGAAGCACCTCAAATGCATTTCAATTGTTCTATTTACCACCTCAGTTTGCCCGTTTGTTTGAGGGTGATAAGCAGAAGATAAGGATAACTTGATACCACACAGACAAAAAAACTACTTCTAAAATAAACTAGTAAAAATTGGATCCCTATTTGATACAATAGATTCAGAAAGACCATGTAGGCGGAAAATACTTTTGAAGAATACATGAGCCACACTAAGTGTAGAATAAGAATACCTCTCAGTTATGAAAAATCCATGGAAATTTATGCCCAGACACTCTTATGGATTTGTAGGGGCTGAAGTAGACCTACTGGGTGAAGGTTCTACCGTTTATTTTGTTGAAAAACTAAACCTTTTTGCACAAATTCCTTCACGCCACCTTTTGTCCCTTTCCAAAAAAAATCTCCCCTTACTATTTCTAATGCCTTTTGAATCCTCTCGTATGCGATATTGTGAAAATGGTTAAGGATCATCTGAATTAGTGGTGAATGAGGTAGTAAATATACTCGGTCAGTGTAGAATATCAAGTCATCTTCCACTCTCCATTCGGTCTTTGCGTGGTCTACAACAATCTGCTAATATAGGTATTGCAGTTCTGCCACAGTGGCAACTTCCTCTTTAATTGCGTCAAATAATGTGATTTTCGATTAAGATAAGGCATTCAACTATCCCTCTTCATCATTTCTTCGAGATAATACATCAGCAGTAGCATTAAATTTCCTTACTTTGTATTCCACGTTGAAATCATAACCCAACAATTTACTCATCCAATATTGTTGAGGAGAAGTTGTTAATCTCTATTCTAAGAGAAATTTAAGACTTTAGTGATCAGTCTTAGTTAGAAATGCTCCCCATAAGTAAGTGAAGACTTTTGATGAAGAAGGAATTTCTTATTCTTTTTCTCACATTCTTTACATTTCATGAAAATAGGTATTTATACAAAAATTCTATGTCTAAATAGGAAAGAATTCTATGCCTAATTTAGGAAAGAAATATTTACATCTAACAATAGATAATTCATTCCAATTATAGCTAATACTAGTCAACACTGCCCCTTAAGTTGGTGCAAGGATGTCACACATGCCCAATTTGCAAACTAGTGTATGAAAAATCTGTTTGTTGAGACCCTTTGTGAACATATCAACTAGCTGTTTTTCATATGGCACATGAAACAAACTTAAGATACCACTTGCAGCCTTTTCTTTGATGAAGTGTCGATCAATTTTAATATGTTTTGTCTGATCATATTGAACTGGATTATAAGCTATACTAATGGCAGCTTTGTTGTCACAGTACAAGAAAAGTCCCCTTTTTTGCATAGTTTCAATTCCTCTAATAACTTTTGTAGCCAAAGAAGTTCGCAAACACCTTGTGCTATGGCTCTATATTCAGCTTCTGCACTTGATCTAGCAACTACACTTTGCTTCTTGCTTCTCCAAGTAACCAATTTCCCTCCTACAAGAGTGCAATAATCGGATGTAGATCTCCTGTCATCTAGAGATCCAGCCCAATCTGCATCTGTAAAGGCTTCAATTTTGAAGTGACCATGCTTAGCGAAAAATAGACCTTT
>JANQBM010474499.1:0-17683 GCA_025594535.1 Erythroxylum domingense
TAACACCTCTCATGCATATCCTATAATTCCTACTTCAATTTCCTCATCATTTTCACCTCCATTCCAATTCAATATCAGCTCAACATCATTAACATTCAAATCATAATCTGTGATTGATCATTAACCCAAAAACATAACATCCAACTTATGCACATTCATTATAATCTTTCTGCATAAGATCACACAAATACAACATCAACCATGTTAATACCTTCTTCAATAATTTAGCACACATTCAACTCCCTTTATCACCTTCATTTTATCTCTAACTTACCACACTAATTCTTCCCAATTCAAGACACCAAAGAACTCATTTTCTGTTAACTCAAGTAAAGAAAAGGCTATAAAATGTCCATTATACATCCTCTGCAACATCACTAACTTGTAATAAGATATCTCCCAACTCCGATATCCAAAAATTGCAAACTCTATATCGTTGGAAAGTTAAGAGGATAAACTACAACTTCTAAAATGACAACTTTGTCTACATCATCCTGGATTAATACAGATCGTTTGCTGAAGTCAGAACCCAATTCGACCCTTATGAAAAACTTGAAATTTGCAATGTACAACTTGGAAAGTCATGAGTATAACCATTCAACGACCAACTTTACTTCATTAAATTCCCTAATCTCTACTCATTTGACTCATCCCTTACAACTAATTCTCATCATTCACAAAAACCCTATCTTTCCTTTTTCCATAATATCTCACTTATATGTATATATGTATCAACGATTCATGTTCAAAGTTTATCAACTCAATTGGATAACTTTTCCAAGTACATCTAATTTCAACCCACATCATCCATATTTCATTAACAACAAGATAGAAGTTTACAAAATTTTAATTGCATTCTAAGCCACATTACATCATCGATATCCACCATTCAAAATACAAAAGATACCAAACTCAATAATTCTTGAAATGCATCTAAAGTCTTGCTTTTACAAAATCTAACTTAATATACAAAAACATTGTAAAAATATAGTGATGCCCCAACTTTTGGTTACTCGATCTCATTTTTTTCACCTGAAGATGGAATGAAAAGGGGGTGAGCTTAAAATGTCGTAAGTAACAAGTTTATAACGAATAACAAGCAAAACCATTTAAAATGTTCATTTTCATAAAAATTTCTTATTGAATCATAAAGCACATGGTTCTTAAATTTTCAACCAAATTCACAATAAAACAAATCATGTATGCATCAATCTTGTCAACAAATCATGAACACATAAACACATCAGAATGGTTTGGGTAGGTCCAAAACAGAACGTATTACGCGTTTCCCATGAGGGTCCTGTGTAGCCGTGAACGGAACGTTCTATTGCATTCCCACAAAATGGTTTTGTGTAGCTGTGAACTTATGGGAGTCCGTGAAGGAGCTCCATGCCACTAGTGTGCAGGCGGGAGAAGCCTTTTGTCAAAGTGAACTTGAACAAACCAAACCCATATAAAATGCATTTCATAACTTGTAAACATGTTGCCCAAATGACACATTTTCGAAACATGTCTTTCATGAACATGAAATATTTCATATGCACTTCCGTCATCTTTTTCACAATTAATTAACTAAATTCAAATATCAAGAACATTGCAATTTCTCAAATCATTCAAAAGCAACAAATGCCACAATTATAAAGTAATGAAAAATCATTTTATTTTCTTAACTAAAAAGAAAACATAATGGCTCATTATCCAATTATAAACATGAAACCTACTTGAATTTCCTTGCTTAAAAGACTTGCTCAAAAATGCCTTTCCTTTTGCTCCTTTTACCTCTCCTCTTGATTTCCTTTAATAATGGCAAAAATCCTAATTCAATAGGACTTCCAATTGAGAGCTCAAAAAGCACATTCACTAAAAATTGATTGAAGAATACTTAAACCCATCCATTTCCTGAGCTTCATGAACTAAAACCCTTTCGAAAATCTAAAAACTTACACATGAACTTACCTTGAATCTTCACCAATCAAAGAGTTTCTTAGCTCTAATAAAAACTCTTCTCTTCCTCTACCTTTTTCTCTTCTTGAACAACCTCAAAATCTCTCTTGAAAGCTAAGAAAAGATGAAACCTAGCTTTTTCTTATTTCTTTTCTCTCATGAATGAACTCTCTCACTTCTCTCTCTTTGTTTCGTTTTTTTCACTTCTTTCCCGCTTCAATCGCGTTTTTGTTCTTCTAATATACAAGACATACTTTTTCCTCTTCCAATTCTACCCTTAATGAGTGTAAAATAACCATTTTTCCCTTCCTCATATGCCTTGCATCTTTTATCCTTAAGTGATCTCCTAAAAATGCCCTTCATGTAATCTTACTACCTTAACATTTTAATTCAATTAACCTATGTCATAAAATCTTACTAACATTAACGTAATAATTAACTCCATAAAATAAATCCATATAGACCTCATAAGTAATTTAAATCATTCTTATTCATCAAGAAAAAAAATTCAGGGGCCAACACTATGCATAGGGGAAAGCTTCCAAAAGCATTCTCTTGTTCTATAGATGTCTCTTGCAAAGTTAGGCACATATCAGTGGGATGTCCTACCATTATGCAAATTCTACATACTTTGACTTATTAAGCACCATTTGTAGCCATTTGCCTTACTAAATATGTTAACCTATCTATCTATTGCTCCAATATAGCAATACTAGCTTCGCTGACTTTTAATGGTCGGGGGTCCTCTCAATTGTTGAATTGTGAAGAGATAGTAGCTATATTGGAAATTAGATTTCTGAATTTAATGGGTGTCTTATCTATCAGTGCACCTCCACTTGTTACATCTATCATACTTCTTTCTTATGGGAAAGCACCTCATAGAAGTATTGGATTAAAGGCTGCTCATTGATTTGATGGTAAGGGCAGATAGCACATAACCTCTTAAAATGCTCCCAGAGCTTATATAATGTCTTCCCATGGTGCTGTCGAATTATATAGATTTCCTTTCAAAGTCTCTGCATCTCATTCCAAGTGGTAATTGATCTAGATGGCAAGTAGTAAAGCCAATCCTTGGTTGTGTCTCCTAACAAGAATAGGAATGCTCTCAACTTAATATGCTCTTCTTATATCCTGATCAACTTCATGCTAGAATAGACTACATGGAATTTCTTGTGGTTTTTGTGAGGATTTTCACATACCACGAATAGTAGTTAAAAGGTGAATAGACTAGATTTAAGCTTAAAAGCAACATCAGGAGCATGTAAATCAACACACAGAGGTTGATGATTAAAATCAGAACCAGCCAACTGCTTAAGAGTGTGAGCATTATTTTGTTCAACCATATCAGAATCAAATTCAAAAATAAAATCACTAGAAGAATTAAAAAGCAAATCTAAAGCTATTTGAATTCTCAGTGAAGAATTAAGTCTCCTATCAGATCCTTAGGACTTTATGTAACTTGTCTGTCTTCTTAATCTGCGTATCGTTTTTCAATTTCTAGATCAAATTTCAATTCACCAGAGTGAGAAGATCGTATCATACACTATAAATGACCAAAAAAGGAAATAAATTAAACACAAATAAAAATAAACTAAAACAAATAATTTCAGAAAAGAAAAGGATATTAAACTTTAGTAACGGTACCAAAATTGGTAGTATGTCGTAACACTACATAAAATAACTGGACTAAAACTATAACTAGTGGTGAGTCTAGGTCGATCTCACAGAGATTAATTCCAATTACTTTCCTAAATTCTATGTATATTTAAAAAAGGGGGTTTCTTTTAATACAAATTAGGAAACAACATAAAATTGAATATGTAAAAGCAACTCAATCTAAACAACAGCAAAGTGATAAAATTGATTAATGAGTTAAAATCTGGTTCTTTGGTTTAATCTCGGCCTATGCACAATTTCAGGTATGTCATTGTATTATCGTCTTCATACCTCTCTTTATATTATTGATCGTGAATTAACAACAAGCTCTATTAATCTTAATTTTTCCTTAGGTCATAGTTAATTAAGAAGAGCTCGTTATTTAACCCTAACTATCAGATAACCTAAAAATTGCTCTCTAAGTTTAATCAAATAGTCGCGTTATAAATGAAAAAAATAAATCAAGCTAAGAAATAATCACATAAGCTTGGATTATTTAACTCATGCTATGTTATCCATAACAATTTAATACCGTTAGTTGCCACATATAACTTCAAATAATACTATTATGTATAATATTCAAGTTCTAGCAATGGGTTTTCATAAAAAACAATTCAATAGAGCATCAAAAGCATTATTGCACAATACCCAATCATTAAACACATGATAACGTAAACAATCAAAAAAAGAGGGAAAGAACCAGATACATAATGAAAATGTGCTTAATGTGCTCTACGGCATCGATTGCACCTTCAAACTAATGTCAGGAAGGTCAGCCTTCCATCTTCTCCATCAATCTCCAAGAATCAACTAAGAATGTCCCTATTATTGTTGAGAACTGACGAGAAAATGAAGAATGAGGGTTGTTCTTTTTTTTCTCCAAAAACCCTCTAGTCATCACACCATTCTCTTTTTAATAAATACTAGGTTTTTAAAGTGACAGTTGGCTCGTTCATACAATTCATGTCACACTGTGAGACAATTGGACGTATTATCGTTTTTCTTCCAAAACTCCTGGCCATCATACCATTCTCTTTATAATGAAAACTAGGTTAAAAGAAATGGGACACATGGCATTCTCTTGGTAGCATAAGGTGTCTCATATGCTTGTAACCCATGTTACAGCTATAAGAAAATGCTCACAATTGTAACATTTTAATTAAAATGTTACTTATGTATGAAATTTATTTAGTTGTTTATGTCTCATGTCCATGCAACTCATGTTACGACTGTGAGCCACAATCCCTCATTCTCCATTTTTATGCTCTATCTTGTCTCCTTTTCTTGTAATCTTCTTCTTCTTCTTGCTCCATGAAGATAACAGAGTATGAATATTAAGAAGATGGCCTAATTAGTATGCTTTCGGTTAGTATGTTTTCGACTCACTTTAGCTGTTATACTTCCAAATTGTACCTAAAATCAAATATGAACTAAAGTGAGTGTCTTAAACATTTTAGGGCATTAATTACGAAGTGTAATGGATTAAATGTATCAAAATTTAAGCACATATCGGTAAGGTATTTTACTAACATGTTCTTAGAAATAATCTTCCATAAAATCTAAAAGTAATTATCTTTCCATTAGAGTGGAGAGGGAAAAGCAATTTCTATTACAAATGAAGAAGGCGTTAGTGTCAACTCTTATCTTTGCTTTACCTAACTTCAAAAAACCATTTTTGGTGGAAGTTAATGTAAGCAGAGTTGGTATTAGTGTTATGCTCATTCAAAATTGCTATTATTGATACTTAAATTGTTTAATTTTTTTTACATCAATTTTTTATTTCCTTTTTTGTATTTATATCTTAGTAATTCTTTTTAATTGGGTTGAATTCAATTTAATTTCAATTAGTACTTGATTTCATTTTTAGTACGCTTAATTTACTACTATGTTTTAAGTGTTTTAACATTTGACCCCTATCTATGATCACTACTAGAAAATCTAAAAGAAAGTATTAGAATGATATCATATCCATTTACATGGCACAAGATATTGTATGATTATGTCACATAATAAATGATGTTGTATTGGTTGAATATGTTATGTAATAATTGACATCATGAGGGTTAACCAACCTATATTGTAATATCCTATTTTTCCATACTAAAGGTTAGGAAACAAGGTCCTAAACCATGGTACATGAGAAACAGTTTTGAGAAAATTATGAGAGTGCATTACATTGGCAAGCATACCATTACCATACACACGTGAATATCGATTTTACACATTGCAAATACTATATATGCACTCAATTGACATTTTTCAGGGTATGAATGATTTAAAATGAATATGATGTGAAATGTGAATTTTTATGTCTTAAAATTTGGTTGATGAATTATAATTGGTGATTTATAATTTATTTGCTATAATTGAGAGATTTATGAAATTATGTGTTTTTTTAGACTAGGAAAAATGCCAAGTGGTAAGACAAGTTAATTCACGGTAGTAAAAATAAGTGATATATGGCAGTAGAAATAATTGACAAGTGACTTTAGGATTTATTGACAAGTGGCAAAGAAAATTGAGTGACAATTGATTTAGAAATTAAGAGACAAATGGACTAGTTATTAAAACAGCTAACTGGAACTATGAGGAGATGAAAAGTGACAAGTGTCACATCACTTGTCACTCCCCACTCATCACCCATGACCCTTAAATTGAAAGACAACCATTTTTTCATCTTTCAATTATCTTTCACTTTAGCGATATGCTCTTATTTTCTTCTTCATCTCACGACACTCTCATCATCACCCTCATAACTTTGAGCTTTGTTATGATCTTACACTCACCATTTTAAGACCGTTGTTATCTCCTTCATCTTGTTACTAGAAAACCTAATCTTTCCACCTTCGTATGATGAAGATCGTGTGAGTTTGTAAAAACTAGGTTAACACATGATCTTGAGCTTTTACTAGCATTTTTCATCTTATCACTACAACAACTAGTTGTCTTCACCTTGTTGACAAAAACTAGCCTATGTCTCATTGAAAATTGATGAACGTGTAGCAAAGAGAAGCTAGGGTTACTTGAAGATTTGAGAATGAGCGAAACATGTAAGTTAAACATTATTTTTTATGGTTTGTTTTAAATGAAACATATATGGCGACTGTTTTGAGCTGGACTGGTTATGAAAATGGTATTTGAATGAGAGTTGAAAGTTGATGAATGAAGAGATGTGTTTGTGTCCTGTTTTTATGTGTATCATGTATATTGAACGTTCATGAACAAATGTATATGTTTGTGTTCTATTTTTGAGATTATGAAAACCATGGATTATAGGTTGTTATGTGGATGAAATAGATTTGGATTTTAGGTATAATGAAGATGAAATTTATGCTTAAGAAAGGTGTTCGTGTAATGACCTTGAAATGAGAAGAACTAAGATTTATGTGTGATAACGAAAGATGATGTTGTGTTCTATTTTTATATAGATGATAAACCATAGTTTATGGATTGTTTTATAGATGTTTTTAAGTTAGAATGGAGGTGATTTTTATGAGGAAATGAAGTAGAAATGATGAACTATGTATAATATTTGTTATAGGTAATATGTAAGAGATAAAAATATAGAAAATTGGAAGAGAATGGTTGGAATATCTCGGATAACAAAACCCACGATCGTGAGAATGTCTCCAAGATCGTTGGAATTGCAAGGAAAAGGAGAAAAATGTTCATATGGCTTAACCCACGATCGTGGGATGCCCTCCACGATCATGGGAAAGTCCTTGAACGTGAATTCTTCTCTTATTTATGATGTTTGAAACAACCAATGATAAGATACTTTCCTATGGTGTATTTAGACTTGATTGAGGCTTGAAATGAACCTTGATTGATGCTTTAATAAGTAAATAAAGCGTATGATATATTAGGTTATTAATTGAGGTTTTAACTTAAGAATAGATTGATGATATCGATGTATATGAAATCTAGAAAATTATGAGTGTTATAGGAATGAAGGTGTTTATATGATTGTAAATGTGATCCAAACGAATAAGTAAGTCTATTAAGTATGAATGAATGAGAAATATGATACTGTGTTCATATAATGCTAGAATAACATTGGTGAATGATTGTTTGATGAGTTTAGAATAATCAAGTTCTTTGAGTAAACCTAAGAAAAAGCAAGGCATATTCAAGTTTTAATGTTTTAATGATCAAAACTTATTATTAAGTACATATACCAGGGAAAGTCATTGAGCATGCATTGTACAAAACACATATGAAAATGTGTATGATTGAATACTTATGTGATTGATCAAGTTAATAATGTGTACAATATGTTTATTGCATGATTTAGATGCACAAGTCGAACGACAACATCCAGACATTGCCGGTCTGTCAAGGTAGTAGCTACCTGGAGCTTACTGTAAGTAACCTAGATGTTTCTCACAAAAATTGATGTATTTTCTTAAATTTCAATTATTGAACTGATATTTGTGTAATGTGATAATTTCGTACATTAATAGTTCAAGCAGTTTGATAATTGGGAATGTATATGGAGTGTTCTAATTGTTTGTGAATCTGAAAGAAATAAGTGTACTCAACAAATATGTTGAATGCGGGACTAAGGTCTGATGAAAATGTGAAAGTGGTTGCATATGATGAATGAAAGTGATTGATTACATATAATATGAATTGATGAATCTCATTACATTGAAATGCATGATCAAATAAAGGAAGTTGTGACCGAAGTGGCCAGTGAAAAAAAGCTTAAAGCTCAAAAAATAAGTATAAAGAGCCATAGGCTCAGTATTACAATGAGCTCGGTACCCACAATAGATACGGGACAGTTATCAATAAGCCCAGTATTCATGATGGATATGGGATAGTTAAAAAAGTGCTTAGTTATGACAAATTAACAACATAAGTGGAGTTATATGTGCATTTGCATATGCATCCTTACATGTGTCTTATAATTGAATCGAAATGAAGAAGTGAACTATTTGATATATAGTGAAAAATAAATGAGTATGCGTTGTGGTATAAAATGTGAATTGATCTATTGTTCTGAAATTAACTATGACATGATATTTAGTATTTGTGATTTGATTTGATTATAAATTGAATTGTGTACTATCTTTGTGGTTTGATATGGGTGAGCGCATTGAAGACAGTTCGCTCACTGAGTTTGTAACAGGTGACTTTGAGGAGCAGAAAGGTGTTATGAGTTGAAGAGAAGGAAAAGGTTATTGTACAAGAAAAGAAGAATGGGGAGAAGGAGGAAAAGAAAGAAAAGAAGAATGAGGAGATGGAGAAAGACAAGAAGAAGGTGGTCAAAGTGTACACTAAGAATTTCATACCAAGTAAATTGAGAAAGATAGAAAAGAAGAAAAATATGCTAATTACTTAAATGATATATTTTCTAATAAGAAGAAACTTGAGGAATTATCAATGGTGAAATCAAGGAGTGCTTTTCCATCTTAAAAAAATAAGCTACCTCATAAAATCAAAGATCTAGAAATATTAATAGTTCATCAATTAAAATTAAATTAGTTGATTTATGTGCCAATATTTTTTATGCCTTGTAATAAGTTTAAAAATTTTATGATTTAGTGAACCTAAACCAACTAGGATGAGCACTCAATTAGTTGATAGATGATTAAGTATCCTAAGGTCATCATAAAGATATTTTGTTTAAGGTTGATAAATTAATCTTTCTTATGGATTTTTTTGTTTTAGATATGGAAGATGATGTAAAGGTTCCTTTAACCTTAGGACAATCTTTCCTAACTACTACTAAGGCTATAACAGATGTATATGATGAAAAGTTAAATCTAAGGGTAGGGAATGAGAAAATAGATTATGAGATATCAAAAGTCATTACACATCCCTACACAGATGATACTAAAGGTGATAATTATTTTTCTATAAATGTGATTGATGTTGAAGTTAATTATGTTATAAAATAAATAATTAAATAAGATGCATTAAAGACATATAATGCTAGGAGAAGAAAGGGAGATAGATAACCATATTCTAATGGAGTATACGGAATATTTCAAAGTTATTAAGCCCATAAGTAGGGAGATAGTCAATCCCACAAAGAACGCCAGTATATCTATTAATCTTAGTTTAAAAAACTAAATAAGGTAAAGAATTTATGAAAAGGAATTAATAACTAGACTAATGAAAATAAGAGAATATATCAATAAGCTAAATGTTATGGGATTTAGGGTTCACTTATATAAAATTATAATTATCAAGAAAGATTAATTATTTATATTAAAATAACAACTAACTTAAGCTGTCTATCCTCTATTGAAACATATATTTATATCTAATTAGGAAACTACTACCTCTTAATTTGTAATACAAAATAATCAAACTCATTAAGTATAATTAACCTATATAGTTATAACTAAAGTCTAGGATACTTTCATTCTCTAGTTCTAAATTGTCTATTCTCCTAGTCCCTGAATTCTACTTCAACTGTCGGTCCTTTGTACAGTCCCTAAGATTGAACCTATAGTGGCTAATCATAAATCCAATATTAAGAATAAAAAGAATATCTTCAACTAATCAAATAATGTATAAATAATTTAATAATCCTTATAAGTTACATCCATAGTCCTAAATAGAGTTTTTAGCCACCAAACATAATGAAAACAATGTATAAAAAAATAAATCTCAACATTAAGGAAAAGAATATAAGAAAAAAATAAGAGAATATTTCACAAGCTCCTTCAATCCTTACTCACAATTTACCTTCAATATTAAGGAAGAACAAAACTATGGAAAAAGAAAAAGAAGTTTAACAAATTTTGCTTGAAGTCTCTTAGGTTAATTATGTTAGGGTTATGTAAATATAATGCACTGGAAAGCAAGTGTATTTACATATAACTTAATTTTCTTCTAGTTACAATGTTGTAATGAAAATATTTATTATTAATAAAACAAAAGAGTTTTGTTTTATTTGTATGAGCATAATATATCTAGTCATAAGGTACCAAAGGATCTTTTGTAAGTAATATACATATACATGAAGATGTATGGGAAACATATATATTATTAGAATCTAAATTAATTGATTCACAGTCGAATAATCAAGTTGGTCGCTCGATTATGGTTTAGACTGTAGTGTTGTGATTTACCTCTATATAAGTAAAGGAGTTTACTTCAAGGGAATGATGAGTTTCAAATCATGATAGTAGTTGACTGTTGGTAATGGCACTATTAAACGAATCTAGAATCGCATATGTTTTTAAAGAATAAATTATACTTTAATCTTAAAACATACACCTTAGCATTCGTTTATTACGAACCACAATTTTAATGAGTGGTGAACTCATGTGTCTTTCTTTATAATTCTTGATATGATTGGAATGGATTTTTATTGTGTATCAATCCAGTGTTTGCATGTTGGAATTATTAATTTAAACATGCATTAGGGAACATTTACTCAAATAAAGAGTTTATAGTGATATCATCACTTCTAAATGTTTTACAGAGATTAGTGATTAAACTAGCGCTAGTAGTTTGATGGACTAGCTACCCATCAAGTCTTAACACCAATATTAGATCTTGTCTGTTAATCACCATGTAGAGTGAAACGGGAGATCTATAAGCAAAAACCAACATAAGGGAAAACGGTAATTTTACCCTTTATTATGTAGATGACTATAATATGGTTCACAATAAAGTTTGCGATTAGACATCGAATTAATAATTTTGAAACACAGTTTCTCATCATTTTAAGTAATTCAAGAGTTCAACCAATTGTCTTTAGTGGAATGACATTTGGTTAATAAGTCAGAATTAATTTTAATGAGCTTCAATTAATTCCGGGCTTATTGGAGCTTCAATTATTTAAGTCCAATTAGATTCCCCACTTGGCTTATAGGAAGGTTATCAAGGAAAACAAGAAAAATAAATGGAGGTTATCGAAAAGAAAATGAGACATTTTGGAGAGAAATGGACGAATTAGATTCGGTCAATAAAACTGGAACAATTTAATTAAGAGTTAATTAAATTAGGTTTAAGCCTATAATTAAATGTTGGGTTTACACTAATTAATTGTTAATTATAAACCCAAAGGAACTTTTAATATTGAGCTAAATTTTGATTTAATTAATTAGATTAATTGAATTAAAATCTAAATCATCAATCATTAAATGGTTTAATGGTTGATTAAAGAATGAAGTGGAGCATTCAATTATGTCTTTTATTAATAAAGGCATGAAAGTGGAGTGGGCATTAAGGTCATGCTTCTTCAATCGTTAAATGGTTTAATGGATGACTTTTAAAAGATGAAAATTGTCTAGGTGTTGTAATTGGAGGGAAGCATGTCATTTACCTTGGATGCAAACTTAACGTGTTCTGCTTTTGGCTGTCCACTCTCCTACTAATATTCAGTTATGCTTATTAATAAAAGCATGCATGTGGACGTACATCTCTTTAGCAATTCATCCTTTAGCATTTGATGTTAAACGAACATGGAAAAATGAAGGGGTACGTGGTTTTCTGGGAATTTTCCAAAAACATTTTAGCAGCTCCAATTATTCTCTCCACACTCTCTCCAAACCTTCGGCCATAGTGAAAAAAAAAGAAAATCTCTCCACTTGCTCTTTTTTGGCAGAAGATAGCAAAATGAGAATGGCTCACTTTTTTGGTTCTTTCAACTAGCCAAATATAGCAAAAGTTTTTTATTTGCTTTTCTTCTCCTTTTCCCACCAAAGGATCTTGTTAACCAAGCTATCCAAAGAGAACAAATGGTAGATCGGATTGGTTGAGGACACAGCAGCAAGGAGTCAAAGCTATAGCAAGGAGTCGGTAATATTCCAACCTTGTTTTATTTCATTTATTTTCCTTATGCCATATCATGTATGGATTAAAAGCATGTTGATTTATTGTTTACGCTTTTGCTATATTTTGATTTTGGAAAATTTTTTTGAAATCTACCGTTTAGCTAAACCAATCATGTTTTTATTTTCGATCCAACAAATTACAATACAAGTATTTATAGTTAGGGTAATAAAAGTAAAGTCTTAGATTACTTGACATGAGAAATCACAATTCCTTATAATTTGTGTCCAATAATCAATATTGGACCAACATTAACACTAGCCCTGATCTTATTTTAAAACTCTAACCCTTTGTGAAGCTATATGAGATAATCAACTAATAAGAAGTTATAATTAATGCTAGATTTGAACTATTTCTCTCTTTGTAAGTTTCTGATGAGTCCAATTTAGGTATAAGAATAACTCCTTCTCTGATCTTATGTTATCTCTAAACTTTTCAAACCTTTGTAAAAGAAAGGAGCATGTTATCATAATTATTTTGATATCTATTTTGTTTTTTTTACAAACTTCTCCATTTCTTGATATCTTTGAGCTAGAATTAGCTTCTTATGCCTTTTGAAAAGTTACTATCCATCTTTTTATCTTCCAAACATCTCTATAATGTTCTAATTGGATAACTATGGAGAAATTTGCACTATATTTTTTGTTTACTCTTCAAAATTATCAATTATAAGACATTTAACTAAACATATAGAAAATTATAATCCATATCAAACTTGCTAGAAAAGTGTCAAATACTAGGTAAATCAACCCTAAACAACATGTAAAATATAAACTTATCAAATTCCCCAACACTTAACGACTAATTTAGATGTAACTAACTAAAGAAAATAAAACTTAACTACTAACCTAGATGCAACTAAAAAAAGCAAAATAATTCCACTTTCATAGGCATACAGTAACATTTAGCAAATGAAAAAAGCCGTTAAACCTTAAGTATCTCTAGTGGAGGAGTTATAATCCCCTGAAGGTTTTGCTTAAATGCTACCCATAAACATTGATATCTTCATAATTAACAATATAAAATTTACAAACTTAAGTTTCAATCAATTATCAAAACTTAAACACGTACTATTTCATAATCAATTATAGTACAATTAAGACAAAATAAAAACTCTATTTCCCATCAAGATCGAATACTATGAATTGACATGCGTTCATAAAATATTACTCATTCACATAAGTTTTATAAATTTAAGTAAGGCACTTTTGTCATCTTCTATTGAAAGTAAATTTAGCATAAGCTTGAAAGCCATCTAATATCCAATAGTTAAAATAGATAAGAAAAAATCGAAAAGACTTTGATTAGTGTAATAGGGCCAAAAGGTTAAACATGTTAATTAAAGAAAGGGAATAAGGGAAACAAAAATATTTCACAACTAGTATAGAAATAACAAATAAATCAAAAGAAACAAAAATCCTCTCTCTGTTAACTCCTTATATTCTTGCACTTAGCCCTTTTCTTTATTCTTTTCAATAAAAGAATCTAAGCCTATCGAATTTCCACACTTTATCTCTTTTTTCTTCGCATTTTTCTTCTTTTTGTTTTTTTTAGAATGTCATGATATTCTCCTTTATACATTACTTATTTTCATATGTTTTACTAATTTTTCCATACTTATTTTCTTGCATCCCATTTCCAAAAACAAAGAAAAAAAGTAAAAGCATAAACTAAATATGAATTAGGGAGCAAATATTTTTTTCTTTTTGGCTCAAGGTTTTTTAGAAAAAGGTCACAAAGGACAAGCTAGAATTTTAAATTAGGCTCAAAGGGGTCCACTAACAAATTAGTTTATAAAAGGTTGACATTTTTAGTTCAAACTTAAATCCTTTTCCTTTATTATTTTAATGCTTATAAAAATATTGCATGAAATCTCAAAAAGATGAAAGTCAAACTGAATGTATCCACATAAAAATTAAAGAGTTATAGCATGAAGGCTCAAATTCTTTATGAGATTACTCAATTAAGGCATCTTCAATTAATAAATTTAGTTTTGTGGTGTTCAGAAAGTCAATATTTGCATAATGCTAACTTAATCATATTACGCATCTAATTTTTTTGTTAATCTTTAAATAGAGTTATGCATAAACTCATAGTATCAACTTAAAGCTAATAATGAGAACCTAACAACCCTAAAAATGAAAACTAAAATCACAAACATTTTAAAATTTTTCATGTAATTAGATTGATCTATCATTCTAAAAGAAATCCTATACTTAAAACAATATTATCCTTAATATTATTTATTAAGAGTAAGAAAATAAAGATCTAAAAATTCCCTTACAAATTCACAACTGAAATGGAAATTTCCTATCCTAAAGTTGGTAACTTTACTCAAAATCTAAATAAAATTCAAAAGAAAACTATGAAGGCTTATAGACAAGACTTCTAATATTCTCAATTTAATAAAATCATAAACATAAACATAAACATCAAACAATATATAATAAGATAAAGAAAAATGAAAACATCCTAAACAAAACTATATGTATGCATTAAGTAATGAGAAGCCTTAGGACACTAGGGTGTTAGAAGCGATGGAAACTACTGAAGGTAAGCCATCATCCAATCCAGATTAGTTTACACACCTCTAATCTCTCCATATAGTTTATCAATAGGTGATGCCATGTATTGCCTTGTAACCCTTGGCATCCTATTAGCTATCACCATATCCTCTCCTTAACCCTTTAGATCTTTATCATCATCATTTATCTTTGCCTCTTAAATTGGATTATTAGTGTGAATTAACCTACTTATTATTCTCCTAATTGTACCTAAATAATCTCATATGGTCTTCATCAATGTAATTAACCTCCCCAGTCTTCATAACCAATAGTTGTAGGTTGCATAATATTTTAGAGGGTAGTTTAGTATATGTTTAGTTGTTAAATTGAAGGATTATTGCATGTTTAGGTTAGGATTATGTTATTTAGTTAGATATTTATGTTTTGAGTGCTTTATAGGTTAGAGTATGCTATTGACATTAAATTTTGTGTATTTGAGGTAGCTTGATATGTTTTTTAGTATTTCAGATCAAATATTGAAGAACGTAGAGAATTCAAAGGAAACTCAGAGCAAGGCCCAGGGCCACAATGGTGACTAAAGCCTAGTGGTCTGTCACGATCGTGACAGAGAGCAAAAAATGATTGCCACGATCGTGGCCTATGCCATACTAGACACAGATTGACTTTTAAAATGTGACTTTTAAAGGGATATTTTAGACTTTTGGGCCCGGGTAAAGCCTAATGTTTTCCCTAAATGGAAAAGATACATAAAGAAAAGAATGAAGACCTAATAGGGAGCTCCAACTTCTTCCACTTTAGGAAAACTCTAAGAAGAAAAAAGAAGAAGAGAGAGAAGAGGAAGAAGAGGAGAGAGGAGTGGAATTTTCTTTTCACCTTGTCTTTTCTTTTCTTTGAATGCGTAAGATGAATTTGATGATGTTGAAGGATTTAGGATTGATGATGATGTTCCAACTTTTCTTTAGGGATTTAAACTTGATTCAATGTTAATCTAATTATTTTTGTGTTAATTCATTTGGGTCTTGTGATTATTTGTTGTAACTTCATGCTTCAGTAATAAATCAAGAGAGTGAACTGAATACAAAATGATTTAGTTGGTTAATCAGAGTTAATTGACCTAATAGATCATGTAAATAATCAAATCGATAATTATAAAAAGAGAGATCTCATGTAGGACGCAGTTGTTTAACAAAATGCTTAAAATCTTATTAGGTTGTGAGATGATTGTTAATCGAGAGATTATATGTTCGATAACGTAATTTAATTAGGGGTTTGTCAATTATAACTCGATAGAGAGTAATCCGCCCTTCGATAGTCTAGAACAGATGCCACATTAACACAACAGTGATTAGGTTAGCATTAATGATAGGATAAATCCCTTTATCATAATTTGGTATTTTTTCTTATGTGATTTCCCGTTGTGCATTTGGTGGTGCTCAATATTCTATTTCGATTATGTTAATTCTACAAATTAATTTTCTATCAATCATCTTCACGTATTTACTTTTCTATTCATTTTTATTTTCATTATAATAATCATTTAGGCCTTAGATAACTTAGAATTATATGAGTTTGACAGCTCCTCAAGGGATCGACACCTCACATACTACACCCATGACCTGTGCGCTTGTAATATATTGAGAGTTTTAAATAAATTAAAACTTACCTCAACAAGTTTTTGACACCATTGTAAGGGAGTTAGTAAGATTAGTTTAATTCTTCTAGTGTAAGGAATTTTCACCATTTTCTGTGATTTTAGTACCTAATCACAAAAAAAATTTAAAAAGAAAGAAGAGAAGGAAGTTTGGGCACAAAGTTGAAGGCAAATCAATTAGGACATCTCAAAGCAAAAATGAGGAATCTATAAAAATTAAATATCAAGAAGGGATAGAAAGAACAATGATGGAGGAAACACATTATAGGGAGCAAAGGACCTTTACGGAATTCAATGAGGCATAATTTGATCGGGGAAGCCATCATCCTTATTTGAGCATGTACCATCAGGGTTGGTAGAACTCCCCAGATTTCTGTTGGACTAATAATGTAAAGACTCACATAGGACATCAACCCAAAACAGGGGGATCTAACCACTTCTTTACTAATAGCTAACTAATTAGCACTAACAATGCAAAATTATTATCCGATGATCTATATTAAATAACACTACTATTGGATTGCATAATCAAAGATGAAAATCAAAGTGTGGTGGGGTATCACCTAACATGTTGAAAAATTAAGTCCATAAGTTATACGTATATGGTTTTGATCTAGGTTAACCTACTAGAATGAGTGTATGTTTTGAGACAATACGTAATCCATTAGCTAGGGTTGGATGGTTACACAAGTAGTAATTTATCTAACAAAATATGTGATCCCTAATTGAAATTTCAACTCAAAAATAGATGATTTCTTACTCTATCCACGACAAAATCCATTCGTGATCGAACTTATGTAATTTATCCCTCTAGCTCCACCTATAATGCCTCGATAACCTTCCACTATAAAAACTTAATCTCATAACTTCTAGTGGTAGTTGAGTCATAATCTCAGCACAATAGATGTAGGATTAAAGGGTTAATAGTTTTGGTTTGGTTTTTCCTCTATGGCATAAAATTATTTAACTGCCTCTGAGTAGTAGTCTCTTTTTAAATGTAACATCCCGTTTCCATAGAACGGGTCGGACCAGAGAAACGGGTCCAAGTGAGGTCAATCGGAGAAGTTAGAGAAAAACCACATCTCATGCTCATGCACTTGTGAACAAC
>JANQBM010475521.1:0-17671 GCA_025594535.1 Erythroxylum domingense
ACATAAATCTGAAATTGTGCTTTGAGCTTGTTGGAGCGTGACCTTGTAATTGGACCCATTGGCATCCTCAAGTCTCCGTTGCCTTGGTGAGTTGTATCAACAGCTGATCAAGCAAATCATCAATTCTAGGCAACAAGTACTTGTTCTTCACTATCACCCGATTCAACTGCCTATAGTCAATGCATAACCTCAAAGTCCCATCCTTTTTCTTCACAAACAGCACTGGAGCTCCCAAGGCAAAACACTAGGTCTAATAAAACCCTTTTGTAGTAACTCTTGTAACTGAGCGTTCAACTCCTTCAGTTCCAAAGGTGTCATCCTATATGGAGGAATAGATATAGGAGCACCACCTGGAACTAGATCAATTGCGAACTCCGTTTCTCGATCTGGTGGTAAACCAGGTAGCTCATCGAAAAATACATCTAGGAAGTCCCTAACCACGGGAATGTCTTGTACATTCTACTCTGCTCTAGTATTAATGATGTAGGCCAGATAGGCCTCACATCCTCCCTGTATCAATCTCAGTGCACTTATGAAAGATATCATCCTGGCTGGTACTGCTTGACTAACTCCTCTGAATAATGCTCTCAGCTGACTAGGAGATTCTAGTACTCTCTCTTTGGTGTAGCAGTTCATGATGGCAATACATGCCAACCATGCTCTGATACCATCTAAATGTAGCACCCTTATCATAGGTACACACCGGGATGCCCGGAGGTCATTCTAGTACATATTCTATAATAAGGGCAAGCTACGTTTGATCACTACATTCACTTCACATGGCATCATATCATTATTCACTTATAAAGCATCATAAGAAAATCATAATATTTTATAACCAACTTTTTTTCCTCATTTCACTTCACAAAAACTGAAAGTCTACATTGTACCTTTAAACACTTACTACATGTACATCATCAAAACCTAGTACAAAAGTACTACATGAAAAAGGAAAATATACAAAGTCTCTCTAATCTATCCAAAAATCCTAGCTGACCGACCTTTGAGCCATGAATTCTCTTGCCAAATCACAATCTACATAGCTGGTAGAGCCTCTCAGTAGCTAGAGTCGTCTCTAGGTCCTGAAAAGACAACGTTGTAATTTTGGTGAGTTTTTCAAACTCAGTGAGATAACCATCATTGATGGTTCACTCAATTCATGCAACCTATTATTTCATATAACAAATATTTCACAAAATTGCACTTTACATCATTATCACATTTTCACTTAAGCATAGGCAAATTTTTTGCATTCTAATCAATCAAACATACTTATCAAAATGCATATGGAATGCTTGTGAGACACTTTTCCAATTGTTACATTTTGTGACCGAGTGCCTAAATTGTCTCATATCTATTTTAGATATCGGGCTCATTACTAACTATCCCTTATCCGAGGAGAATACAGGGCTCATTATACATAGTGAGTATTAGGCTCTTAATCACTGTTTGAGCTTGAGGCTCTTTGCACACATTGAGCTTTACGCTCTGTTCGGTGGCTACTCTGGTCACAACTGCCATTATCTGATCATGCATTCATGTATGAAATGTATCTCACATTCTTAATCAATCATGTCATAACACTTTTAGTTTTTCACATTAACATTCAAGCAGCACTTCAATATACATTCCACATTTCACAGTCATTAGACCTTCTGTCCGGAATCAACAATCAAGTCGCATTCATTCAATCATTTCAAAACAAAAATTAAGCAAACAAGTAATTAAGTGAGACCGTCTAGGTTACTCACAAGTTGCTCCCGAAGCTAATGCCTGAATGTTTCGGCAACGTCTGGAGGTTGAGGTTGTAGTTACTTCTCTATATCAAACACCATACCCATATATCACAATTTGTACAATCATAAGTGTTTAATAATGCACAAGTATGAAATGAAATATGTATAATGCATGTTCATGACAATTCTCAGTATTTACCCAAAAATTTAATCACAAGGTCATTCTCATATCAAAACTCATCTAAGTACAATTTATACTTAGGTTATGCCTCACTAAAACCATTAGAATCTCTATTCCTTTCACAGTGACTCACTTCAGATTTTTCCAAGTCACACTTTCAAATCTACTGTTCACATTCAATTAGAAAGTGAAACTGATATAATTTGGTCATATCCTTTTCTAGAAAAGTGTTCCTCTATGTCTTATGTTTCTATTGACACCAAAATCACTCAATTGGGTTCAGTAATTTGGAAGGTATGCCTCAAACATTTTCAGGCTATTCATATTCAAAAATAGTGTACTATGCATAACTTCCATCCAAACATTAACCATCTTAGAGATTGAATCACAATTTCGACTTCTCATATGATTTGTAGCCCTATGTCTCTAGTTTATTCCAAATCAAAGATCATCTCATTTGGAGGTCGTACAAAAAAGATATTTCCAAAAAAACCATCGGATGTTCATCACCCCTGAAAACTTCAAAGTCGCTATCGTGCAATTCTTCTTCTTCTTTACCAATATCTCTACTTCAAACCTCCATAACTTTTGATCCAGAACTCCAAAAATTCCAAATTTTATATCAACGGAAAGCTAAAAGAAAGATCTACAACTTTTATGAAGACATTTTGTCAAAATCCTTCTAGATAAGTACAGTAAATTCATGAAAATTTTAGATCAAAATTTTAACTCTCTTACTATTCATTTCCAAAAGTTCTCAGACTTCATGTCAATTTTTGAGTTAACGACAAAATTAAAATTTTGTGTCTTCATGTAAAATATAGCCATATATCTCTAGTTTAATCTATATTAAGAATCAGTCCATTTGGATAACTATAGGAAAAGATATTCCAAAATACTGAACCATGTTTAGTATAGAAAAAAATTTGCCATCCACGTCACACACATTAAACTCACAAAATCAAGTCATCAATCCACATTTCTCATCATTATAGTTTCAATTTAACAATACCCATAATATTTAAAACATAACTTACTTGGTTTAGCTTCAAATCTTCAAAAATTTCACTTAGCCCTAGCTCTACGTAAAACCTACGTCCATCATCCTTCAAGGTGGTAGGGTTGGGTTTTTGTGAGGAATGAGAGAACAAGATAAGAGTAGAAAATGGAAGATGAGAGTAAGGTGTTGATAGTTGGGTGAGAAAAATCATGGGAATGAAGATAAAAAAGAAGAAGAAAGCCACGAAAATGGGAAGAAGAGAAGCAAGAATGAAAACAAATTAAACGGTCTTGCAAGATTAAAACCATCGTGGGGTAGGGAATTGTTTGGCACATGTCCTATCCCTATTGGCTCAAAATTGGTTCTCTTATTAAACTGGTCCATTCAAAATCAATTTCTACTCCAATTGTCTCCAAATTTCAATGACATAAGTCATTAAATCCCAATATCATATATAAAAATTTTCACTATCATTTGAAATTTATTTCTACTATCATTCATCAATTGTTCCACCACTTGACATTTTTCTTAGTCCAAAAATACCCTTAATTCCAGAAATTTCTTAAATTTTCCCAAAAATTCTAAATCAACAAATACATTCTCCAAATCAATTTTCAATACAAATAAACCATAATTCCCAACAAAATCACATTACACATATCAATTATACCCAAAATGTCAATGAATACATGTAAAATCATTTTAAATGTGCAACATTTCACTATTCACTTGTATGCGTATGACATACTATGCATGAGCATGAAAATGCATTTCTAAGCTCTCATTAATCACTCATATTTACTATTCTAACCTCATAAAAGTAATGAGATGTTACAGGTACAATGTCATAACCTCATATGATTAAACTATAATGTCCACCATGGGTACTATAGTTATGGCATGGTATGTCCAACTACATAATAACTGATGTTACTATGTAGTATATAGGGTTATAGCAACTATCCACGTGCATATGGTTTGGTAAGAATATGTAGTATATGGATATGCTATAACTATGTGATTATATGGTACAACGTTATATGTGACCTAAATGTCATACGCCGTTAATGGCATGCTTGGTATACCACGTGTGGCTACAATTAGGGTACATATTATTATGCTGATGGCCACTAAAGGTGTAATATATGGGTGGTTGATATGTAATAACCAAACTATGTCTACCTTAGTGTGCGAAGGTACCTTATATGTGGT
This sequence comes from Erythroxylum domingense, assembly GCA_025594535.1. Classification (NCBI taxonomy): domain Eukaryota; kingdom Viridiplantae; phylum Streptophyta; class Magnoliopsida; order Malpighiales; family Erythroxylaceae; genus Erythroxylum; species Erythroxylum domingense. The sequence continues at coordinate 4,130 of JANQBM010475521.1, forward strand.
TTGTACAATTCTATATTTGCTCAGATAACATAATTATATCAGATAATGCATAAAGTGAATTGTAGGTATGCTTATCTCCTGTTAGCACACATTGAGTAGGATGAGACTATCTAGGGTCATATGTAACCTAATTATAGGTATTAATGTGGATTTATAATGTCACTTATAAACGTAATGCAATGTGCCCATATATTATGTAGCCAAATACATAAACTCTTTAATTAATATAACAATTATATATATGTACCATTCCATTTGGTCATATCACTTGCAGCATACACACAAGGATGCCTGTGATTACACATACTCATTCCATACATGGGTTGGTATTAATACCATGACATGAATGTACCACTTTGGATAGTAAGAGTACAATAGGGTGACTGACTCATAAATTGAGTGAGGTCAGTTACCCTATTGTACTCTTAATTTTATGTAATAGTTTACATGTCAATTAATGGATATATCCATGAATTTAAAAGCTTAGCTGTAAAGTACATGTATTCACTTTGTGAGTGACTAAGATTGGGATACCAATGGTAAACTATACATACCATGTAACATGTATAAGTATTAAAGCTTATACGCAATTTACATCCTAGTACACAAATGGGTCTCATCTAACTAATTCCTGGGTACAATGTATTGGATATACCAGGTAACTGATAGTGATGGCTTAATAACCAAACCTAAACATCCTTACATATATATTACCAACATGTATAGACTATAATTTGGTACTCATGTACCCTAAAATTAGATACCCTTAATACAATTATAAATTGTATATAGGTGCCTAATGTATATCATGGTACTTATCATGTATACTAAACCACGTACTATTAGTTGTATACATTCATACATATAACTACTTGCAACACAACCAGTAATGCATACGTACATACAAAACAGTGTAAATTAATGTGATATCATACTCTTATTTGTATTTCTATTAGTTAGGTATGCAAATAAGAGTATTTATAACCACATAAATACTCTTATTTGTATACCTAACTACACCAACTGAGAAAGGCAATACTATACACAGACATATAGGATGGGGGTGATATCCATACAACTTTTATGTGTATGTTCACAGAACATCTATACATCCTAATATGGTATACAACTGCCCTACTAGCGTGATATACTATACCATTACCTCTATTATATAGCTCATGTTGTACCACATTAATAGTGGGTAGATTAAAACTTGGTGTGCTATTGTGTAATAAGGTTATACCATGGTATGATACTAGTATGTCCATATTACTAGCATTATATAACGAGTACATACTATATTATGTGGTACAACATGAATACCACATTAATATAATAACCAGGAACCTCATGTGCTTAATATGCTTTGGCATGTACATCTACATGTTAGTATAGGGTAATGTTATGTACGTGTGGGAGGTATTGATATCCATAATTAGCTAACGTTGGCTAGGTATATAATTATACTATCTTTAATAAACAATAGATATTCACAATTGGCTAACACTAGCTAGGTATATAATTATACTATCTTTAATAAACAATAGTGTTTGTATTGTAATTATAGCCACTTACTAGGGAGATTTAGTACACAATTGATACGTATGTCATGATGGTTTAGTTATGGACTATCATTAGGTCATTGTAACTACCAGTATGATTAATAAGTGTTAATACATAGGCTTATTAAGGTGATTATAAAAACTATGTTTCCATATACTAGTGCACATAGTTGTCTATAAGAGATTGTAACAACTGTTTATATACATACAATATTAATGTATAGTTATACAGTGAATGTTGGTACCATTCATTGTACATGGCACCAACTATGCCAGTGTACAATTTTCTGACTTAATACTTGATCACTCAATTATCTTTATATAGTTCATGCTTAAAAGCCATTCGAATAGTTAGTATGCATTTAGGAACATGACATGGTCATGATATCATATTATATCTGGAGCATAATGTAATATTACCATTTGTGGGACATACATAGGCTTATATGGTATGTGGGATAACATATTAGGTAATTAATATGCATATTGTTAACCCCATTACACATTGTTATTAATCGAACTTTCATATGATGGGGTATACATTAATGTGCAATTATAATGCAGTACCCTATACCATTACTTTGGAATTTGAGACATATACTAAGCACGTATAACATATTTTATCTAGTCAGGTCATTAGTATATGTTTGGTATACCATATCACATCTATACACATATAAAACCAACTCTGCACAATAAGTACAACCCATAGGTTAGACATATCTATGTGGGTGTTATCATAAAGTTTATGATATTCATACACAGTCCATAGGCTCACCATAGACTAGCACTAGGTGAAGATGTACTTATTGTATGTATGTCATATATGTATAAATGTATATGCATTACATTTAATGTGGCCCATGCACAGTCCTTAGTTAGTTTCACGTATGGGATTACAGATATTAGGTGCACCCTCTTTAATACAAAACCAATTAGTGTACAAATATTGTAATTTAAGGTGACTTAATACGATATTAATCACCTAATTGAATTATGGATCATTACCACTATGTTTTGTACAATACATGAGACACCATTTAAGTACACATCCTCCAATCATTAACAGTCAAATTTCTTATTGATTCCACAAACTGATAAGCAATGATACCTTATGGTCCTATTGGAAATTCAGTAGTTGTAATGCAGGTATATCACTAATGTCATAAACCTGCATAAACCCTCTTCTATTTATTAGCTAATGCACTATAACTCATCTTCATATACTAACTAATGGTACAAATGGCTATGTAAGTGTACATCCCTTGACATGTACACCATTACATGCAAGATGTGTCCACTATGCAGAAGTTAATACCTGCAATAAACACAAGTGTTGATATGGATGTTTCACCGATTACTTGTTCTACTATGTCAGGTTAAGTTACTATTATCATGATATAATGTGATAAGGACAAAATATCTATATTTGGAATCTCTATTTGAGGTACTTATATGTGAATGGGGTAACCATCTGATAGGACACATACTCATGCATATAGAATGGATGCTAAAAAGAGTACTTATATGTTTGCACTGGCCATATGTTACATACATTACAACTCAAATGTGGTGACACCCATACCTTCCAAACAATTATGTTGGGATACCTTCGCACACTAAGGTTCATCTGTGGGATATAATACCATCTGGTCAATATCAACACTACCTTGTACGGTTGCGGTGCCAATCTATAGGGTCATATATTATGTCCTTAAGGTATAATGACATACCTCTATGTAACTCTTAAGTGTATTATATCCTAGTGGAGAGTAATATGGTGACAGTAATAATGGATCACTATATGCTTGTGTACAAGGAAAGTAACCAAGACTGTTTGCTATAGACAATTTTCATACTGTATACACAAATGGACCCTATACAGTGATTTTGTCACGACTAGTATGTCATATCAATACCCATGGATTATATATGTGAAGATAAGAAGACCTATACATTATTACTGTCACTAGTTAATGGTACTCACATGTTACATTGTGAGTACCATTAACCTCATGATATTGGTTAATTAGAATCCTTAATTATAGGGTCTGTATAATGGTGTATGTTATACTTTACATACATAGATGTATGTTACAATGTCATAAGGGATTAATAGGTAACCCACATTTGGATGTGTCTCCCATATTATTATGGACTATATAGGGTAGCCACATAATTAGGAAGGTATGATAACATAACATTGGGTATGTCATGCACAAGTACGTAATATAACGTTTGCACTGTATATACAGGTGCAGATGACGTATATGCTATCTTGCTTTCTAACTAGTATACATGTTATGTTGGATGGATTATTGGTATATTAACTAGTGTTATATTGTGTTTGATATATTATATACATGTCAAAATTGTGATGTATAAAGTAACCCATCTAAGGTCTATATCAACATGTATTACTGATCAGCTGTGGCCCAAATGAGGTTGTACCAATTAGTGGTATGATAAATTGGTATGTTCTATTACATTAGCTCTAGATATGGTGCGGTGTAATAGTCATACTATGGACATTAACAACTTACCTTGGATACTCATTTAGGATATCTTACATAATATCCTAAAGATGTAGCATAGTGATACATCCACATAATGTATAAAAAGATGTAATTACATAATATAACTTAACTCCATATTAGGTTATATTATTTTGGTGTTATAGACCTAATTGCCATTGTATACCAATAGACAAGTCCATTTAGTGATAAATGTGTTAAATAAGTATGTATACATGTACATGGTCAACTTGCCTGTACACAAGGCCATGGATGGTATTATATTGAGCAAGGTATAGGTCCATACTACTTGATTGTGAGTATGGATATATCCTTATATCATGAATAGTAACACCACATGCATGTAATTACCATTAGATCTCCAATCAGTAGAGTATTAGACCTTACTGCAAGTACCTTATACCCGTATATAGTAACTATCACTTTATAGTGTAATAGGTAAACACTTTATTACACCATAATAATATTATGGGAACTAATATCCCCATAATATTAGTGTTGCATTATCAATGCAATACACTGTCTGTCTATATTAAGGTTACACCTAATCCATACATAGTATAAATTGGTACTAACATAATATATGGTATGTACTCACTACCACCACTACACTGTGCCATTCCTAATCCAGGACTTGATGCCCTTATACCCACATATGCTATACCCACATACCTATCTTGTACATAGGGAAGCACACTAATACGTTATATACATATGCTGCACTTAGAACCATGCATAATGTTACTTAGGTTCATACACCAATTATTAATGTTAATAGGGATCTTATTAACATTGTAACCCTAATTACATCCGTAGCAGTGATTACAAGAATATAGTTCATGTGATTGAGGGTATCTATGGAATATATACCCTCTACATTGCTATGTTGATTAGTAGTCGTCGATATATACAATCCCCTGTATACGATATAGTTAGGTATATCAATTATATAGTATAGTACTATCATAATAATTAAGTGATACAAGTATGTGCATCATATATTTAACATACACTTATATGCAATTGGAGTGATATTTGTGGCCCATATATTGGTACATGTGGGCCATAAGTAAAACCACCCAGTACCATTAGTACCATACTATTGAGGTACACCTGATGCATATTACCGACAAACCAGCAAGTATCTATATGCCATAGATAATGACAGTACTTGTAATACATTAATGATACATAGTCCACCCATTTCAAATTAATAACATGAGCACTCAAATACCATATTTTGTCATTACACTCTTATCCACTTACCTTTCAAATTCTAAGTGTAATTTGAATATATGTAACTTGCCTACAGTATGTGTGACATCTATTTCTCCTAGATATATATCCCTGTATATGTACTAATGCACTGGCTTGTACCAAGTAAAGGTGTTAGGCACTCAATTATATGTGTGTATATCTTGTGGTACATGTACATTCTAGGTACAAAAGTATTATAGATCACCATACTCCAAACACGTCATTGGTCATTTACATATTAGCATGTAATACAAGGTACATAATATCCAATGGTAACATATTGGTGTATATATGTAGACGAATGTCACAATGTGGTACTTAACATACAAGGCTACTTAGTGTTGTACATGCTAGGACTTATCCTAATGGTTTACCCTATTATCATGATACAAAGAGGAACATTAAGCATACCTAACACACTTATGCCTGATATGGCCCACATATGAACAATCTAGTGTACACCCATATATATGGGATTGTCAATTTTACCTATACTATGGTTACAAGTATAGTACATAACTACATCTGTGTAGTGGTATTTAGCATATGGACAGCCATATGCTAAATATATACAATTGTACATATGAACGTATACAAATATATTGATATTAGATTAGTATACCGCCTATGTTCATCGTATTAATTGATGGTAATAATATGTCTTGCTATACCAATGTAACATCTATTATTGAGCTATCTAATAGATGTTACATGGGTATGTAAATGATTGTGTAATAATTAGGATTTTGTCATCCAAATACCATCCATATCCTCCAAGGTTATGACATTTTGGACTGGGTATATAATTATTTGTTTACCAATAACTACCCGCCGAAGATAAAACTATGAGCATATGGTATATGGTATAACATTGGTATAGTATAACAGTCTTCTAAGGTATCATTCTCAGATATGGTGACCATGGTAAGTGTACCATAGCCATATACCTCACAATATATAGTCACATGTTGCAATTATCATACTCTTGAACGAAGAGTGGGCCATACATACCTACACTATTACCTTTCATATGTCTTGTTATAAGTCATTATCATATGTGTTACATGCACCATACTCATCCACATGGACATACAAATAGGCATAGGATTGCATATAATGTACTCATAGTACTCCATCCAATGTTACCATGTTAAAATATGGCTATAAGATGGGTACAGTGGAGGGATAATGAGTGGGTATTGAATACACTAGGACCATTAACATACATTCTTGGTTACTAATACAAACTTAGCCAAAGATATAAACCAGTGGGTGTATGTCATCTATGTGGTTATAATGGCATATATAACAGTGGCATATGATAGTGTCACGAGATGCTTGGATGAGTATCGTGTCATATATGATATACCCATATTGTTATATACAATGTGGTTCTCAAAGTCATAACCAATAACGCATGTAGGTCTACCAATGTAATTCATCTATGTATTGGTATGGACATCCTAAGAGTAGGTAATATATGGATATCATACATGAATATAATAACTAATATAAATATCCCTATGGGAATGGTAAGTATATACTAGTGAACAATGCTTATATATGTAATAGCTTCCATATATATTGTAGGGTACATACACAATTGTACCCATGATGTATCATGTCAGTGATTATAGGATATACCTATAAGTATTGTTTGTAATGGTATATTGTGTACCATCTCTGGTTATACAATATTAGGTAATGGATGTTGTGTATCCATAGGCCTAATGCCCAATTCATGTATATACTGTTACATGCAGTGGTTAGCCATAATATACTCTGGATTACCCGTAATGCCTGTTACATTAAATAATATACTCAATATATGACCATTTAGTATATTATTTAATGTATTCATACCATCTGGTATGATACAAGGCTATGTCACATATCATGTAAGGCTTGTACCATCACAAGCCTTACATGACAGACTATGTTTACCCACTCTCCATTCTAACCATGTCATAACTACCACCATATAAATGTGTACATATTACTCGTGATATCTATGACATGTTACATTAATACAGAAGTGTTAATTACAAATATTGTCCTATAGTATACCACCCAATATGCCTACATATTAGATATCATCCACATTAGGCAACCAAAGATGGTATACTGTATTACTTAGTCTCCACTATAGAGTGATACTCCTATCTATAGTAATATATAGATATATAGTACTATAACCATCCACTATTATTATATACACCCTATGGCTTGCATATACAGATTTAGGTTATTAGTATTACATAATTCAAGGCTATACAATTAGATATCATGTACCATAATGCAATAGACTATTCACTATGTATTAGTTACATAATATGGATTGTTATGGGAACCCTGGTTACATTATGGGTGACTTGACATTGGTAATGTAAGATTGGCTAACACCTATCACTACTAGGCTCCACAAATTGTCACCCATAAATTACCCACAAATATATTTTAGCAATGTAGCATTGATAAGTATATATATAATATACTCCATTACATCATATGACCATGTTAGTTACCATGTCCTGGCTATTGTATGGTAGATAGAAAACCACATGGTATCTCTTGCAATGCCATGTAACAAACCCGTGGTTACTAATTATCATACATTACATATATGGTATATGGGAGGTATCTTCCACTATATGACCATATCTACATACCATGGCAGGACACCCCATTAATGTAGATGTCTCACATAATACACTCATGTGGATACTAATTAACCTATGTACTTATTAGTTGTTACAAGCATATTACCACCACATACGTTAATGGTATGTCCTTAAATGTCCCCTTCTCCAAAATGCAACTAGCCAATGGGACTGGAAGTCCACATACAAGATTGAATGGTATTTATACATTGTTATGTACCCTATGATAATACACCTAAAGGATTTATACCACATTTGTATATAAGATACCTGCCAATGTGCAATATTGTATGGTACCCTACACTATGTATTAATGCCCTATCCCACTGACAGTATAGCTAGGTGGGTATACATAACTTTGGGTGTATTATAGCCAAGTGGTGTTATCTTAACTAAACACTATGGGCACATATGTATCCTAGCTTAGTTATAGCAAGATCATGCAAGATCAATATTGTACTTATTTTGGATAGCTCTACACATTCAAACTGGTTATACCTATTGTATGGTAGATAGATAACCACACATAATGTCATACATGTCAACCATATGAGGTTCCTGGTTATTATATTAATTTGGTATCCATGTTGTACCACATAATATAGTATGTACCTATCATATAATGTATTCATCTTCTAGTCAGATGTGGGTAATTTCTATTATGTATGTATATATATATGACGTGTCAATGTATTACATACCAATTGGTACCAATTCGAAGGTACATAATATGCTTGTAATAGTTAGAATAATATCCTTACCATAATATCCTTACCATACCCTATCATGACATGTCCTTGTAATAAATGACATATAAGTTATGTAACCAAATTAATGGGTGCCCTATAAGTGATTATTTGTAAGATATGTTACCACTACATATGGCTTGAATTATACACACCTTATACCAAAGTCATATGCTATGAAAGTATGAATTACCCCAAGTTAGCATGTCCTATAAGTTAGTTGTGGTTACACAATGATTGTGATGGATTATAACCAAATATGTAGTTTGCAGTATATGCAAATTACATCTATGTGTATATTCATATATACTATAACCACGTTCCACACCTTAGTCACAATATTAGTAACTATTGTATCCACTATGGGTATATGGGTGTACATAATTGTATGGAATCTATGATACCATATATTAAGTCTCAGGTACTTGTATATATACCAGTGTAATTACCATCAGCTGTATGTAACATTGGTATATGTATAGAGGGGGCATGTATAACTTTATACCTTACTATATGGGTTAATTTATTGTATTTATTATTTTCATATCATTATATAGCACATGAAATGTAAGGTAATTAGGTAACATAATGCATTTACATCATTACAATATGTAGAGTATGTATAGGGATTGGACATACAATACCACTAGTGGAGGGTCCACAAGTATCATATCAGGTTACCATACATTCTACCAATACATACTCACACCTATAGGATTATTGTGATGATGTTTGGTCCTATAATATGTATTTCTCATATGCGAAGGTATCTATAATTAGTGGTATACTAATTATTGCTATTAGTATACAATGTTGTTTGTAAATGTATGCATATTAATAAGGTATGTATTCGTTATATGGGCGTATAAGAAATAATTAAGGCCTCATTGGTGTATATGCAACGGAAATACAGATGCATTATGCTTTATGGTAACCAATGATAAATAATCCCCTTCCACTAAACATCTTATGGAGACCAAGTGGTACTATATAGGTAGGCTACAAGTATAGGTATGACATATAAAGGGTATAGCCCTATATATGTCATGCTATTTATACTAAACCTATGGGTACCATACGATGTTGTACCCTATGTGATGCAGAACCCCTAGACCCTTAATCGACGCTTAGAACTTGTTACCAATCAAAACAGAAATTGTTTTTGAACAAAGCAATCAGATTAAGAACTCAAGTTACTTTTCAGAAATCCCATTGAACCCCAATCAATTAAGCACTCAAGAACATAAGAAATAGGAATTAAAATTGATAACAAAAGATAAACTCAATTGCAATCAATAAGAACACCTTGCACATAAACATAAAAGAAAGAAAAAACTCTCTCTATTCATATATGAAATTTTCGAATTACAACTTGACTAGTTTACATCCGAAAATAGCCCTTTTAATAGGCATTACAATGCAAGAAAAAACATTAAAAATTGAAATAAATGCCTTCAATGGTAGTAAAGATCATGGCTGATGTGGAGAAAGTGGTGGAGAAAGTGGGTGGGATGAAAAGACAATCTTCAATGTTGAGAGAGAGGTAACCAAACTTTCCATATTGGGAAAACGTCCATGTTGGCACTTGAATGATCTTGTTTTTCTTGAACAGCCTCAATATGATTTCCCATGGTATCTCCTTACGTTTTAGCTGTATTTTCCAAATTTGGTGAAGTTTCCTTATTTGGAACCCAAAAACTTTCCATATTTGGAATCAGGTCTAAATCACCTAGCCTGCTTCTCGTAGCATCTTGAACGCCATTTGTATCATTTCCCCTCCCCTCAAAATGATTCGTCCTTGAATCTTCACCTTCATCAAAATCGAAAGGAGACAGGTCAGATACATTAAAGGTACTAGAAACAGCATACTCACTAGGAAGATCAACTTTTTATGCATTGTCACTAATCTTAGCACTGATTTGAAATGGTCCATCACCACAAGCATCCAATTTAGATTTTCGTATGGAAGGAAACCTTTCCTTGTGCATGCGCCTTCCTTTGTTCACTTGGGTAGCAACTTGTTGATTTCTCTTCTTAATCCTTTCTCGTGCTTTAATGTGAATGGCCTTAACCATTTCAACCTTCTTAAGCCCATCTAAGTTAGAAATATCATTTAAAGGAATAGGCATAAGATCTAAAGGGGTTAGTGGTTTAAAATAATACACAATCTTAAAAGGAGAAAAACCAGTAGAAGAATGCACAATTCTATTATAAACAAACTCAACAAATGGCAAAAGTTCTTCCCAATTCTTTACATTCCTTCTAATTAAAGCATGCAACAAGGTACCAAGAGTCCTGTTCACTACTTTGGTTTAACCATTAGTTTGAGGGTGTGATGAAGTAGAAAATAACAACTTAGTCCCAAGTTTAGACGAAAATACATGCCAGAAATGACTAAGAAACTTGATGTCTCAGTCAAATACAATAGTCCTAGGAATGCCATGCAAATGTACTACCTTGCGGAAAAAAAATCAGCAATGTGAGATGCGTCATCAGTTTTATGACATGGAACAAAGTGAGTCATTTTAAAAAAATGATCCACTACAACAAAAATGGAATCTCATCCTTTCTTAGTCCTCGACAACCCCAAAACAAAGTCCATATAAATATCAACCCAAGGATGAGTAGGAACAGGTAATGGCATGTATAATCCACGTGGTTGAACTCTAGACTTAGCTTGCCTATATGATATGTAACGTGAACATATTTTCTCAACATCTTTGTGCATATTTGGCTAAAAAAAATGCTCTGCAACATACTCAATGTTTTGTCTATACCAAAATGTCCCATGAGCCCCCCACTATATGCTTCACGAACAAGCAATTCTAGAATTGAACTATTAGGCATGCATAACTTCCCTTTCTTAAATAGAAATCCCTCATGCCTATAAAAATCATGGAATTCAACATGTTCACAAGCAACATAAAAATTTGAAAAATCAGTATCATAAGCATACATTTCTTTCATATGCTCAAATCCCAACAACTTAGAAGAAAGAGTTGAAATCAAAGAATACCTTCTAGAGAGCCCATCAGCTACAACATTCTCTTTCCCTTGCTTATATATTATCACATATGGGAAGGATTCAATGAATTCCACCCATTTGGCATGTCACTTATTCAACTTGCTTTGCCCCTTCAAATGGTGCAATGATTCATGGTCGGTGTGAATTACAAATTCTTTAGGCAGCAGATAATATTGCCACATCTCTAATGCCCTCACCATCTCATATAGCTCCTTGTCATAAGTTGAATAGTTGAGTTGTGCTCCATTTAGCTTCTCGCTAAAATAAGCAACTGGTCTTTTTTTCCTGCATCAAAACAGCACCTATACCAATCCCAAAAGCAACACATTCGATTTAAAAAGTTAAATCAAAATTAGGCAGCCTTTGACAATGGTGCATTACTCAACTTATCCTTTAATAATACAAATGCATGGTCTTTCGCTTTACCCCAAATAAACCCCTTATCTTTTTTCATGATTTCAATCAATAGGGCAGCAATTGTACTAAATTTTTTGACAAATCTCTTATAGAAACTTGCCAAACCATGAAAACTCCTTACCTCACTAACATTCTTTGGTTTTGGCCATTCACGTATAGCCTTTACCTTTTCGTTATCTACTTCAATTCCTTTTGCACTCACCACATATCCCAAGAAAATGATGTGATCAATGGAAAATGTACATTTCTTCATGTTGGCATACAATTGAAATTTGCACAACACATCAAACACACATTTTAAACGAATCCCATGTTCTTCAATAGATTAGCTATACACTAGAATGTCATCAAAATAGACAACTACAAACTTGCTAATAAATTCTCGTAAAACATGGTTCATTAAACGCATAAAGGTATTTGGTGCGTTAGTTGAGCCAAATGGCATTACCAACCACTAATACAATCCGTGTTTAGTTTTAAAGACAGTTTTCCTGTTGGGCCCCGATTCTTTTTCTTACTAAATAAGCATGTGTTCAGTTCATTTTGAGGTTGTTTTTAATTAATTTGTTTTGGTTAGGTTTTAATTAGAATGTCTATAGGTAGAGGAGTTTATTTCTTAGATTGATGGATTTGAAAGGAGAAATTAAGATTAAGTTAGAGAATTTTATGGTGTTAGTTAAATTAAAAGAACAAGATTATATAAGGACAATTTGGGAAGATCACTTAAGTTGTTAAAGGTTAAGTCTTATAAGGAGGGGTATTTAGGTCTTTTTAGCTTCTTGTAAAAGGAAGAAAGAAAGAAAAACATGGTTTTGTCTTGTTTGAAGGAAGACAACGAATTTCACAAAGAAAAGAAAGGGAGTGAGTTTCGGTTGAGAAGAAAAGAAGAAGAAGAGGTTAGGGTTTCATCTTTTCTTGTTTTAGAAAGGTTTTTTTGAGAGTTTATCAAGAAGGAAAAAGAAAGAGGAAGGTTTAATCTTCCATTAGAGACAAGAAGCAAATTTCGTGGGTGGAATTTTAAGGTAAGTTTTGTCTAAATCTTTTGGAATTTTTGATGGATTTTTGTTCAAATGGCTTAGGGAAAAGCATGGGTATGGTCATTCTAGGATTAATTTCATGCTTTTGTTTCCTTAGGTTTTCCAATTTTGAATCTCTTGTGATTTGGGGTTTTTTTGTTTTTGAAGAAGAACAAGTAAGGCAAGAGGAGCTAGAGGAAAGGCCACTTGAACAAGCCTAGAAGAAAAGGATTTAAGGTGGGTGACACCTTAATAATTGAGTAAATAAGCTAATTAAGTTTCCTTCCATAAATGCAATTTAATGCTTTCCAATAACTTTGAAATT
>JANQBM010475943.1:0-17669 GCA_025594535.1 Erythroxylum domingense
TGAGATGTGGTAATTTACCACACCTGGACCCGTTTCTCTGGTCCGACCCGTTCTCTGGAAACGGGATGTTACAACAACTGAGAGAGTTTGAGTTAGATCGAGAAACAGAGCATTTAGGAGGTCAAATTGATACTGAGGAATCACGAATTATGACAGACCAACTAAATATGATTTTCAATTATGCTAGACTGAACTTGACGGGACCAAATTCTAGTATTATCAAATAGACTGTGAATGCCAACAACTTTGAGATTAAGTCGAGTGTTATTTAGATGTACAACAGTTTGTCCTATTTGATGGATTACGAGATGAACATATGAATAAGCATATCTTAAATTTTCTAGAGGTTTATGACATTTTCAAGATCAATAAAGCTAATGACGATGTGATAAGATTATAATTATTCCCGTTTTCTTTAAAGGAAAAGACAAAGTAATGGTTGAACTCAATGACAAGAGCATCACTTACAACATGGGATCAAGTGGTAGAGAAATTTTTATTAAAGTACTTCTCACCACCAAAGACTGCAAAGTTAAGGAATGATATCTCCTCCTACTCTCAGGTTAATTTAGAAGCACTATATGATACATGGGAGACGTTGAAGCAGATGTTAAGAAAATGCCCACATTATTGTCTACCATTTTGGATGTAGATTTAGACCTTTTATAATGAGTTAAATCAAAATACAAGGTAGACAATAGATGCAACAACTGGGGTACTTTAAATAATAAGACACCAGAAGTAGTCCACGACCTTATTGAGGACACGGCAATTTATAAATTATCAATGGTGCTCTTTTAGAGAAAGAATTAATAAGACAACGGGAGTATATAAAATGGACGCAATGGTGCAATTGGTGAATCAGGTGGAAGCTTTGAGAATAAAAATTGATAGACTAATAAAGAATCCACAGTGGCAAGTTATGTAATATGAGGTGTGTGGGTTGGAACATTCAGGTCAAAACTCTCAAAACCACAGCTCAAACTTGTGGATTATATGGGGAATGCTTTTAGACCCTAAATAATCCATATAGAAATACCTATAATTTAGGATAAAGGAATCACCACAATTTCTATTGGGGGAATCAATGGAAATAAAGGAATATCCCTTCTCTAGGATTTCAACAACAACCATCTCAAATTAAGAAGCCATCTCTAGAAGAGAAGATGATGAAAATTGCTCAAGATTCTGATGTAAAACATAAAATGAACGGAGGCTTCTATACATAACTTTGAGGTTTAGATCAATCAAATTGTAAAATTAGTGTCTGAAAGACCACATAGGAGTTTGTCTTACATAACTGAAACAAATCCTAAAGAATGTGTAATGGCAATCACTTTAGGATTGGAAAAGATCTTTAAGAAGAAGAAGGAGACTAATAACAGTTAAGTAAAAGTTAAAGGTGAAGGCCACCTTAGAAAAGTAAAGGAATATCATCTTGTCATCCCCTATCCTACTAAAGTTAAGAAAGATTGAATGGGTGCACAGTTTGATAAGTTCTTTGAAATGTTTAAGCAACTTCAAGTTAACTTGCCCCTTGTTGAAGCTCCTATGTAGATGTTGCAGCATATATAATTTTTGAAGGAGCTATTATCATACAAAGGAAATTTTGAGGAGATCTCAACTATAGCGCTGAGCAGAAGGTACTCAAAAATTTTGAAAAACAAGCTACTAAAGAAGCTCAAAGATCCAGGGGGTTTTAATAGCCCTTGTGAAATTGGTAGTTTAAAAATAGGTAAGGCTTTAGGTGACCAAGGGGTTGGAATTAACATAATACCTTATTTATTATTTCACAAATTAAGCTTAGGTTAATTAAAACCTATTAAGATAAGTGTGTAACTAGCTGATAGATCGGTAAAATATCCTAAAGGAGTTACAGAGGATATTCTTGTTAAGGTTAACAAGTTTATCTTCCTAGTAGGTTTTATGATTCTTTACATAGAGGAAGATGTAAAGGTATCGATGTTGACGAAGGCAAGTTAATATTAAAGGTGGGAGATGAAGAAGGTGAATTCAAAATGTCTAATTTCATGAATCCCAACCTTGAGCTTATTGATGATAATGAATTTGGTGAGTCATATAATGATTCTTTCTCAACTATTTTGCAAGACTCTACCTTTAAAGGCCCATGGGAACTTTTGCAAGTTCAAAGTAGTAAATAAAAAGAAAAATGTGGCAATAAACAACAACATGTAGCTTACTTGGAGCTTATGGAACCAACAATGAGATAACTGCAACCTAATTTTTATAAGTTGTCTTGAGCATGAAAGGTATGTCGAGCTAAAGATGTTAACCAATTGCTACTTAGGAGGCAACACTTAATAGGACCAAATATACCAACATCAATGCCACAATGAAGGATTTGATGGCCAAGCTTCAAAGAAACCAATAACTTTTATATTATGATCCCAACAATCAAGCTCTCCAAATGTAAGAGAAGGAAGTTGAGGCAAACTACTCACTTCTTAAATAAATATCTAGAGTCCCATGGATGTTGTAAAGGAATAAGAAAACTTATTTCTTTCACAAATCTTTCTTGATAAGAAAAATACAAATAGAATCATCTCCTTAAAACTAGAGGATGGTATTATTCCCACTACTCTAGGAAATCTCTAAAGGGCAGCCCATGATTACTTCAGTAGAATCTCAAGTTCCAAGGAGAATTTTACTTCCTCTAATTACTTTCTCTTCTCTTTTATCCATGAAAAAAATCTTTGATGGATGTGCAGGTTTTCTAAATTCTCCTTTCACTCCATAAGATTTCAGAGAGTGGTCTTCAACCTTAAACCCTACAAATCACCAAGATTAAATGGATTAAATAAGGTTTTCTTCTCAAGGGGTTTCATGTTAAAAGAGGTAAATAGGACATTTATATGTCTTTTACTAAAAGTCCATATCCTCTCCATCTCAGGGATTATAGACCAATCAATTGTTGCAAATTTATCTATAAGATCATATAGAAGCTATTGTCTAATAGGTTGAGGCAAGCAATAAAACTCATCATTAAGGACACTCAGGCAGCCTATATAGAATGGATGGAAATAGGTGATAGCATCCTACTTATGCAAGAGCTATTTAAGAACTACAAAAGTGAAAAAAACATTAAATAATGTACAATCAAAGTAGATTTCAAAAAGGCCTTTAATACTCTCAATTGGTCTTTTACTACTCATGCTCTCAAAGTTGTTGGTTTTCCTTCCAAATTCCTTGAAGAGCTATCTCCCACTTTTAGTATTTTGCTGAGTGTAATGCTTGCTAACCTAATAAAAAGGGATAAAGGTATCATGCAAAGAGACCCCTTTCCTCTTACCTATTTGCACTAGCTATGTATTATTTAGGTTGATCAAGCATTACATCAAGATGGAAAGGGCTTTTAAATACCATAAAAATGGAAAGTTTGGAGATTCATAGCCTAGCCTTTGTAAATAAATTGTTACTCTTCTTAGGTGTCGATACTCACTCTCTCAAGGCTTTAGTCAATGTTATAAAAATCTTTATAAGTATTTCACGATTAAAAATGAACAAAGACATGAATTTTTATTTTGTTTCTACCTTAACTTCTCATTTATCAAGCCAGTTTGCAACTATTTAGTTTGAAGAAACAAAACTAATTTTTACATATATGGGGATCCTAATATCCTATAAAAGACCTATATACGTGGAATTTTTTTTCCATTAATAACTAAGGTTAAAAAAAAGATTAATAATTAGTGTAATTCTTCTCTATCCTTTGTAGGAAGAGTTTAATAAATCAACGTTATGTTGAACTCCATATATGTCCATTGCTCAATTTAGTATCTCTTCCTTTAGCTATAATAGATACCATATAGAAAAGTATAAGAACTTTCCCCTATGCTACTTGGTACTTCCAATTCCTCATATATTGTAAGGTTTTTTAAAAATATTTGTGCTTGCCAAAGAATGAAGGTGAAATTTGGATTACTTCACTAAGGCACACTAATAAAACCATGCTAGTTAAAATGACAAGGATAATACTAATAGATAAGGAGTCCCTATGGGTGAAGTGATTTTTGGTTATATATAGTTAATAATGACACCTCTTGGACAATGAAGAATATCCTTAAGATCAGGAATCAGGTTAGAATTTAGTTTAAATCTGGGTTAGAGAAGGTTTTTTAACTATTTTTTGGATAGATTTATGATGCCTTTTAGGTCCCTTAATGAAGATTGATTCCTTCTCTAATTTGAGGGGAATTATTCCTTAGAATGCTATTGTCTAGCAGGTGATGTCAAATAACCAGTATAATATTGATCTTATAACAAGAATTAGGCTATGGGTTTGGTCTAGGGGTTAATTAGGTTTTCTTCTAAGAGTGGTCATAAATTTTGGACTAATAATAATGAAGGATCATTTACAAGCAGATCATGTAGTGATGCTTTGAGAATTAGGAACCCCTTTATTCCCTGGTACAACTTGGTTTAGTTCCCTAAGGCTATACTTATGATATCCTTCATTTTATGGATAGGTGTCCTTGGTAAGCTACCCACTAATGACAAACTATTTGGATAGAATATGGATGAGAAGTGCCTACATTGTTTAATTGAATCATAATCAATTGAACTATATTTTTTCAATTTCAATGCTCAATATTTTTATAAATAAAATTTCAATCTTTATTTCTTATCTCTTGTCTAGCCTCTACTTGGGAAGGTATCTTAGACTGGATCACCATAATAATTGGTATAAAGATTAGAGCAAATCCTATTTCAGCTAGGATTTGGAAGGTTGATTTATGTGATTTACTGTGATAGATTAATAGGAATTCTAGGAATGATGGAAGATTCAAAGGGGATGCTCTTAAGGATCTCACGAGTGGTGTAAATGAGCACTGTCACTTCCTTAATAGTAGTCGCTACTCGTAAACTATTTTGGGTGTAAACAAACATTATCATAACCTCAATTTCAAGGCTAGCTCCTAACTTATCCCTAGTGTTTTAGTACTTATTACCAAAAGCTCCCAAGGTTTCCTAGTACTAGAATCCTTCTAGTGGGACTCATATTAAGCAAAGGAAGAGCAATCAAGAGAAGAGTTCTAAGATTACCTGATACTACTAAAATAGAAAAATTATTTCAATCACATATAATATGTTACATAAATGAAAATAAAGCAGATAAGAATGTAAGGAACAACTAGGGAAGGGAGAAATATACTTAAGATCGCCAACCCTTAAATGGATATATCAGGGGGACCGATAAGAGCTACTCCTCAAGGTCGTCATTCTAGCTTAATCTAGAAAAAATTAGAGCATTCGATGAAGCCCTTTAGATTACGTGCACGTATTATTGTAAAGAGAAAGTGAAGAATGTGACTGACTATTGTTAGTGGCCAAAATTTATCATTTAAATAACAAATGAGTAATACTATTGTTAGTGGCCAAAGTTTATCATTTAAATAAGAGAGTTCCTAAACCAAAAAAAAGTTAGTGCTCAAATTCCCTAATTTATAACGGTCATTTGATTTTACTTCCTTATTCAATAGTTTTTGCGATCATTTTACGATTTTTTTTTTTAAGAAAACAAAAACTTGATTATGAATATAGCTATAAATTTTACTAACAATTACAAACACAACAAATAAAGAATATATTTTTAATTAGATAATAATTAAAATTTCTTTTATTATGAAATATTAACTATTAATATTTTTACTATTTCATGTAATAATATTATTACATATTCATTTTATACATTATATAATTATTAATAAAAATAATTGAAATTACATTTTTATTTATTTAAATGATTTTAAAATAAGTTTTTATTTTCAAATTAAATAAAATTTAAATTTTTTTGGAAATATTCATTGGAAAATAAATTTAATTTAAAAAATATTTTATGTATTTAAAATAATTAAAATAAAAAAATTTTATTATATTTTCAAAATTTTAAAATGTTAAATTTTTTATATTTTAGGCATTTGCTTAAATAAATTATAAAATTTAGGAATTAAATATTCTTTTCAAATTATTCACATCAATTAATAGGTGAAATGTCATAATAACAAAGACATTATCCCTTAGTCAACACTTCTGTTAATTTTAGTTGGTGAACTGAATTTCATCATAAATTATTATAAATAGTGTAAAGTAATTTTTGATGCAACTAGTAAATGAAGATTGAAGAAAAACTAGAAACATTAACTAACTAAAAAATTACTTTCATTAAGTAGAAGTTTTGCTTTGAATGTAAGTAAAGACCTGACAAGACTTTAATACAAAGTAAAGTAATCAAATACAAATACAAAGAAAAATAAAAATAAAAATATCTTAATATGTAATCAAACATAGTTCCTAAAGTTTTTTTATTTCAAACTGATTTGGAAAAATCATTCTTATCATAAAGCTTCACTTACATTGTGGCTTGCTATAAAAGGGAAACTGAACACCTTGAACAGAGTAATGAAGTTTCAAGTTGCTTAGGGAGCTTATGTTTTGTTCAAGTCTATTGATGAAATAATGGAACATCTATATTTAAGTGCATTATGGGCTTTAATGTATAGAGTGCTATTATGATCAAATGCAACAAATTAGCTCGAATAAGGTGGAATGAATATTAGAATGATCCTATATGAATCAAAGGAACAAGGAGACATATTAGATTGCATTCAAAGTTGCACTCTTCTACTAAGTTTATGTTGTATAGTTGGAAAGAAACAAAAGAATGTTGAAGTCGAATTCCATGAATGAATAATGAAGTAACTCATTATATCAGGGAACATTTGATAGCTCACCAATTGAGGAAGGAATGTAGCCAAACCTTGAAAAGGAACTAGCACATTGGCTAGAGTTCGAAGGTGAAAGGAAGCTAGTCTTTAGATGAAGAAATATATAAAATTTATGGTTGCGTAGAAAGCATACACTACAAAAAAGTAGACATTTGGCTACATTTTAAAATTCATCACTAAAAGTAAGCCTTTATTGACGATTTCAAAAATAATCGTCAAAGGGTAGCCCTTTTGCAACGATTTCAAATGTTGTTGCTAAAGGGTAAGCTTTTGGCAACACTTTCATAAAATCGTCGTAAAACGCTAGCCTTTGGTGACATTTTAGAAAAATTGTCACAAAAGGGTAAACGTAGCCAAAGGGCAGGTCTTGTAAAATTAAAATTGGCCACTTTTAGCTAAGTTTTTTAAAAACATAGTTAAAAATCACCATTTGGAAAAATTATGGAATAATAGTTATAGGAAAGAAATAATAACACAAAATTATAAAGGGAAACGAAATCGAAAACTTTACTATGCCTCTTCTCCTTCTCCTCAAGAAAAAATACTTCACTTCAAGCTTCTTCTTGGCAGCTAGGTTTTATGCCTTCTTCTCGTTCTCCTCTCCTGTTTCTTCTCCACCCTCTCCATTGTACTTGCTATCGTACTTCACCAAAGTAACAATGCCTGGTGATAATCAGCAGCAAGTGGAGTGGCTGGTGAATAGAATAAGGGACACTTCATGTAATAACCGGTTTCCAAAACTTACTTAGGGTTAGAATGTTAGACTTTTGAGTCATATCATTTTAGAATTAATGAGGTGCATTTCATTCACATGCATAACATGAGCATATACACACACATCAATGTCGATTTGGAAAACATTGCAAAGATTATATGTGCACTCAATTGACATATTCTGTGGGTATGAAAGGTTTAAAATGGTTATGATATGATTGTGTATTGTTTGTGTCTTGAATTTTGATTTAATGGATTACAATCAGTAATTTGGAATTAATTATTACAATTGGAAGAGTGATGAATTAAAATGTACATTTAGTCTAGGAAAAACGTTAAATGGCAAGATAAGTTAACATGTGAGAAATTTGAGTAGGTCTATAAAATAGTGACACGTGGCAATGGAATTGAGTGATAAATGGCTTAGACGAATGGCTAAAGAAACTAAGTGATAAGTGGACTAGGTATTTAAGTGCCTTTTGGTAGTTTAATAAGAGGACAAATAGCATGGCACTTTATTTGACAAGTATCTCAACCCTCACCACACACCTACACCCCACGACCCACAAACATGGATGGTTATCTTCTCTCTTGTTTTTGCTACATTCTATTTTTTTTCCTTCTATCATTATCGACATATACACAACCTCACAACCTTGAGTTTTTGCCTAAATTCTATACTTTGCTACTCCAATATTTTGTTGTCTTCTTGTTACTAAAATTATTCAACTCCCATTTAATTTTTTGGGATGAACTGCATGTAGAATTGATGATGAAGTTATGCTAAAATATGATGGATGAATTGGTTACATCTCTATTTTATTTTTGATGCATGAAAACAGTAAGTTATAGGCTGTTATATAGATGAATTAGGTTAAGGTTTGAAGTATAAATGAAGGTGAATTTATGCTAAAGATAGGTGCTATTGAAGTGTTCTTGAAGTTGGAAAAGTTAGGATTACATATATGATGGGATTAATTGAATGATAATGAATCAATTGAGTAGAGTTTTCTGAGATTTATGTACTAAGATGGAAGCTATATTAACATAAATTGAAGTAGCTTTTGAGAGTATAAATTTTGGAAAATTTGAAGTGTTAATGACGATCCTAAGTACAAGAAATTCATAGAGAATTGAGGGAAATTGGATAGTGCACATCGAGGCACTCATCCAACAATCATGGGAAGATCCACCATAATCGTGGCCAAAGCTTTGAAATGATAATTTCGGTTTTATGAATTTGTTGAACCAAATGAGGACAAGTCACTCTACATTGGTGTAATTGGACTTGATTCATGCTTGAAATGAACCTAGATTGTTGCTTAATTAATTGGTTAAGGTTTTGATAAGTTTACGTTGTTAATTGATATCGTTACTTAATAAATGGATTGCCTTGATATTAATGTATTTAAATCTGAAAATTTTGAGTTGTTAAAGGAATAAAGGTGTTCTTATAAATGCAAATATGATCCAAAGGATCTGAGTAAAGCATATTAAGTATGAATGAATGAAAATTGGAAAATTGTGTGAATGTATATTATTAGAAATGGTTGATGATTTAGAGTAATCGAGCTTACTCACGGTATAAACCTGAATGCAAAGTGGTAATATACAAGATATAATAATTGAATGGTCAAGATTTATGATTAAGAATACATACCCAAAAAGGTCAATTGAGCATACATTAAACATGACACATATACATGTGTATAATTGTATATTCATATGATTGAACAAATTAGCAATTGTGAACTATGTATGTATTTCTTGACTATAGACGTACAAGTTGATCATCAACATCCAAACATTTTCAGATCATCACGACAATAACTATTCTGGAGCATACTATGAGTTAACGTAGATGTGTAAACCTAATTATATGTGCTTCTGTTGAATTGTATCTGTAATGTGGAATGTATGAACAATTGAATGATGAATGCCAGACTTATATCCGAAGAATTTAATATATGACATGAGCACATTGAATGAAAAGTACTGACAGCATAATAAGTGAATTAATGCATCTCATTCATTAAAATGCATGATCAGAAAAAGGAGTTGTGACCGGAGTAGCTAATGTGTGAAAAAAAGCTTTCAGCTCAAGATTGTGCACAGAGAGCCACAGGCTCAGATAACAATGAGCTTAGTATCTACAACAGTTACGGAAAGTAAATGAAATGAGCCAGGTATCTATAACAAATATGGGATAGTAAATTGAGTTGATAGACGCTTAGTCACAACAAAGCAAAATAAGAAAAAAAAATCACATGTGCATTTGCATATACAGTTATACATGTATCATATGAATGATTGTGATGAAATTATTGAATTGTTATGAAATTGTGAAATGCAATGTTGGTATCTAGCACTTGTTGAAATATGACAAAACGTGATGTGGTATTCCATACTGGATTTTGTAATATATTTGCTGAATTGAGTTATGTAATTTATTTTAGTGTTCTGAATTGAGTGAGCACATCAATGATGGTTAACTTCACAACCTCATCAAAATTACAACATTGATTTTCAGGTTCAAGGGAGATCTAGCTTTTCAAGCGATCTAATAGAATTCTAGTATGGTTATTTTGGGGACAAGAATGGCTCAAAGGTCTAGTCAGCTGATACCTGCAAAGTGTAGATAGATGTCTTTTGTATTAACATTCCATTTTATGACATCTATTGTCTTTAGTATGTAATTTTTTTACTATAGGAAGTATTAGGATTAAGTTCAAAACTTTTATTTATGGTTTACTTGAAATTGGAATGTTAATGACATATATGACATATTAGGATTGTGAAGGAAATAAGTATTTGGAATGCTTAAGTTATATTGATGCCTCAGACTGTATTAATGTGATTTTTCTAACGTACCATTTCCGTAGAGTATATTCTTGATTATCTGTGGATATGATCGGGAATATGCGCTATCAGAGTGGTATGTTACACTTCATCAGGTTCTTTAAGGAAAAAATCATGTCAATTAAAAATCGAGTCCTATTGATCTTCTTAATGACCTAACTCTCCTATTTGCAAATGTAGGATTTCACCTGGTGATATGTCACACGAGTGTTTTGGGGTTGATGATTGAAGAACTTGGGGAGTTGTGGGCGAAGAGAATAGCAACCAAAAGAGCTCGTAATCGATAATGTTTTGTAGCAAATCTAGCTTTGATTGAAAATTCAAAAAATGGGTTTCTTATGGGTTCTCTTTGGTATTAGCTTTATGGTGAAGTTTCATTAGATGCGATATCTTTCTTTTTTGATTGGTGAATAGTTGAAATTTTTGAAGCCTGGTTGGGCTTTCAAGCGGAAAGACAAAGATTGAAGGCATGGTAATGTGTAGAAAGAAAGAGGTAAGTGGAAGAACTATTGAGTGGTTTTTTCAGTGATAATTTATTTAACTTTTAAGGTTAAGAGTGGTTTTGGATTATCGAGTTCCGGGTATAATATCGATTGAAGGTTTTGTTAGTCTTTTGTTAGAATGACGCCTCAGACCAAAAAGGTGTATATTAACTTACTAGCAAATTTTCTATACTTCATTACTTTTGGTGGGTTTCTATTATACACGCTCAAACTCGTACTCACAGACTCACCGACCCTTACACGAGCACATATTGTTCGTCTTTTTATTAAGGGAATGGAAGGTGCTTTTGGTGAATTGACAATAAAGATTATATAGAAATGAATGATAGAAATTGAGATCTTGAAATGCGTAACTGGAAAATAATTTTTATGTCTAATTATGCTGGACCTGGTCATAGGCAAGTTTTATAATTTATAAGCCCTTAAAATGCTACAAGCGCACATGTCGTGGGTGTAGTATGTGAGGTGTCGATCCCTCAAAGAGTAGTGAACTAATTCAATTTTAAGTTATCTAAGGACCTAAGAATTATAAAAATGAAAATAAAAAGTAGGCAGGAAAGTAAGCACATGAAGATAATTGGCAGAAAATTAATTTGTAAATTAACACAAAAAGAAATTAAATTGAGCTATACCAAATTCACAATGAGAATCACACAAGAAGAAGTTCCAAATTATGAGAAAGGGAGATTTTTTCTATTATTAATGCTAACCTAGTCATTTTTATGTTAATGAGGTGTCAGTTTTAGACTATCAAAGGAAAGATTACTCTCTCTCAAGTTATAATCACAAACCTTAATTAATAATCCCTAATTAGGTTAAATACCAAACATTTAATCTCTCAATTACGAACATCTCTAACCCTAATCAGTTCTAAGCTTTCTAAAAGAACAATCGAGTTTCACATGAGATATCTCTTCATATAATAACCGATTTGATTAATTTCCTGGTCTATTGGATCACTTAACTCTCATTATCCCAACCCAATCATTTTTCATTCGATTCAGTCTCTTGATTTATTACTGAAGTATGAAGTTACAACAATTAATCACAACACCTAAATGATTAAACACAAAAATAACTAGATTAAAATTAAGTCAAGTCAAAATCCCTAAAGAAAATTAGAACATCATGATCAAACCCAAACCCACCAACATATTCATATCCATCTATCATTCAAAGAAAAAGAACACAAAGATGAGTGAAATACACTTTGGAAGGGGATAGGGATGCCTCAGAAAAGTAGCAGCAGCAAAAGCTGGCTCCTCTCTCCTCTTCTTCCTCTTCTTTCTCTTCTTCTTCTCTCTTCTTGGAATTTTCCCAAAAGTGGCATATTGGAGAGCTTCATTAGGGTTCCTTATTTATCCTTTTTATATTCTTTTTTATTATGGGCAACGCTAAGGTTTTTCTTGGTCCGAAAAGTTCAAAAAGTCCCTCGAAAAGTTAAATCTAGAAGGTTTTCCTCGAGTAGGCCATGATCGTGGTTTGTGCCTTCTATTTGGTTATGTCACGATCATAGCTCATTGACCACGATCGTGGCCCTGAGTTTGGTTGAGGCCCTTCTCCAAATTCCCTCCAATCTTTGATATTTGCCCTGAAACACTAACAAACATATTAAGGCACCTCAAACATACAAAATTGAAGCTCAAACGCATGTTCTAACCCACAAAATTCACAAAACACAAATATCTATCTAACTAACATAATCCTAACCTAAACAAGCACTAATCATTCAATTTAATAACTAAACACATACTAAACAACCCCCTAAACATTATGCAATCTACCATTATCAACATCCCCACAAATAAATTTTTCTTGTCGTTAAGCAAAAACAAAACAAACAAACAAAAACACCAAAACACGACATACACATATTTGCAATAATGGGACAATGGCATTAAACTTCAAGAAACAAATTTAACTACGAAAACCATCTCTCAAGTTGTTCTATCTTATTAACTTGTGGAACCTATATCTAAGTACTTCGGATTAAATATACATACTAATCAAAACCTTAATGTCAAGTTTATTTACCCTTATCACTTGCATTTACATTGATAATTATTTAGTCAATCAAAATTGTAACTATCCTTAAGTAGGTTTTTATGAAAATTTAAGTTATTCACAAAGATCGGTAGGCTTATTTGACAAAACATTAATTTTGTTTATTTTGATTAACATAAGCCTAGCCTTTTTACGTGAAGGCAAAAATTTGTGAAGAAGTCAACCTGGTTACTCAACTAGGTCAGGTTTTTATTAAACGGCTTGGTTGGAATGTCATTATAGCCTTTTTACACAAAGGCAAACATTTATGATGAATGTCCCCCAATTACTCAACTATTTCACATTCTCAACTGGCTACTATCTGTATTCATAACCCGAAGGCCAGCGGAATAGTTTTTTAATTAACACTTAAACTTTTTTAATAAATTTATTATTGTTTACTTCACTTCTTTTAGCTAGTAATTCTCATGACAAGATACTAAACATGCTACTTATTCGATTGGCCTAAAATTATAAATGAATGTGACAAATTCCTAGGGTGAATAAACTAACATCATATCCTAATTAATATGCATATTTAACCAAAGTAACCTAGGTCTCTGATTTGACGAGCTAATAAACCTTGGCAACCTAAAAGACTATGTTCAAAGAAAAATTGATTCCGTTAAGGCCTAACCGTTGACACATTTACATGAATCACATCATGCAATCCTAAAAAACCTAACATACAACATGCAAAAATTTACATTCAAATAAAAACATATATTACACACAACCCTCCTCACACTTGGACAACACATTGCCTTTAATGTGATAAGAACAAACAAATAATACATAAGGTGGGAATAAGAATTAACAAAACAAGAGAAACGTGAAATAACAATAAAATAAAAGATAAGGGTTAGAGTATATAACTCATCATTGTGATTGAGGTGGTGACGATGATGATGTTGACACGAAAATTATTTTCCTTTCTTAAATTGATTCAAAAAAAAGTAGGAGAATTAGTAATCCAACCTATTCCAAATCATTAAGACTTATTAATAGAATTTAAAACGAATCTAACTACACAACAATTTCAATCTAACTACTAAACGTGCTAATTTCTGGTCATTATCTTGACCTTACATCTTTCAAAACTCATCTGGATCAATTATGAATGGCTTGCTTCCATCCTTATTGCCAAATTCAACTCCGTAGCTTATAAATAAACAACAAATTGCAAGATAATCAAAAGGACAATATTGATAAAATTAAGAAAATCAATTAAATTCAATAATGTCTTTTTTATTAACAAACTCTCAATAAACTAGGGAATAACAAAACTCCCTGAATCTTCTGTGGAATCCAACAATTTGTCCTATAAGAGGGTGAGTTATTCTTGTTCTTCATCAACCACCCTCGTCTTTTCTTTTTCTTTCGCTCCATGAACAGAGTCTTCCTTATATTTTTTCAAGCTCTATGTCCATTATCATATATTCTTCTTCTTGCTTGCTCCTTTAAAGATTCGACCACATCAATTTTCTTGAATGAGTCACCCTCCTTCTTCTTTTGATCTTCTACAAGGTGGGATTCAGTTTGTTTTTTAGCTAGTGCTTCTAGGTCTTTCCCACTCCTAAGTGTGATAACCTTGCACTGCTTTCTTGGATGTACTTCAATGTTTCTTAGATAGTTTTCCACACTTCTCTTCCAAAATTCACAAGAAAGCTACCTCATTTGAAGTTTTAGGTTATGAATAAAAGTGGCATAGTCTTTTGTTACTTGCTCAAACTTCTCTTCCAGTCTCTTTTATGCCTCTTCCATGTTCATGAGTTTATCTATGGTCTTGTCCAATTTAGAGTCCTATGAACTGGACTCATCTTACTAAAATTATAATAGGTCTTGACGTTCCATATGAGTCCGTACTTTATTAGATTAACAGAAATATGAGTAATTCTGCCAACTCAAATTGTAAGTTTTTAAATAAGGATGATGACTGTCCTTACCAAATTATGCCTCGATGAAGTCTGCAAAGGTCCTTTGTTACCTATAATGCGTTTCCTCCATCATCGTTCTTTATTTCTCTACTTGACATTTAACTTTTGCAGATTCCTCATTGTGGCCTTGTAATGTCCAAATTGATGTGTCTTCTTTCTTTCCTTTTTTTATTTTTAATTAATTTCTTAAGATTGGATACCACAATCACAAGAGATGGTGAAAATTTCTTAGACTAAAATAATTAAACTAATCCTATTAACTCCCTGGCAAGTTTTACAATTTATAAGCCCTCAAAATACTATAAGTGCATAGGTCGTGAGTTTAGTATGTTAGATGTCAATCCCTCGAGGAGTGGTGAACTAATTTAATTCTAAGTTATCTAAGGCCTTAAGAATTATAAAAATGAAAATAAAAGGTAACATGAAAGTAAACACGTGAAGATAATTGGCAAAAAATTAATTTGTAAATTAACAAGTAAAGAAATTAAATTGAGTTATACCAAATTCACAATGAGAAATCATACAAGAAGAAGTTCTAAAATATAAGAAAGGGGGATTTTTCTATAATTAATGCTAATCTAGTCATTTATGTGTTAATGAGGTGTCAGTTCTAGACTATCGAAGGGAGGATTACTTTCTCTCAAATATAATTAGTAATCCCTAATTAGGTTAAATATCGAACATGTAATCTCTCAATTACAAACAACTCCAACCCTAACCAATTCTTAAGCTTTCTAAAAAAAAACCAGGTCTTACATGAGATCTCTCTTCATATAATAACCGATTTGATTAATTGCCTGGTCTATTGAATCGCTTAACTATCATTAACTCAACCTAATCATTTTGCATTCGATTCACTCTCTCGATTTATTTTCGAAGCATAAAGTTACAGTAATTAATCACAACACCTAAATGATTAAACAAAAAGGTAACTAGATTAACATTAAATCAAGTGAAAATTCCTAAAGAAAATTAGAACATCATGATCAAACCCAAATCCATCAACATATTCATATGCTTCTTAACATTCAAAGAAAAAGAACGAAGAAAATACACTTTGGAAGGGGATCGAGATGCCTCAGGCCTCTCTCCTTTTCTTCGTCTTCTCTCTCTTCTTCATCTCTCTTCTTAGAGTTTCCCCAAAACTGGCAAATTAGAGAGCTCTTTTAGGGTTTCTTCATCATCCTTTTTATACTCTTTTCTATTATGGGCAACCTTAGGATTTTTTTGGTTTGAAAAATCCCTCGAAAACTTAAATTCGGAAGGCTGTCGTCTGTCCTCGTGCAAGCGATGATCGTGGCCCATAGTCCATGATTGTGGCATTTGATTTTCCTTTCTATCATGATCGTTACAGACCAGGCCATGATCGTGGCACCTTCTATTTAGTTTCTGTCACGATTATGGCTTATTGGCCATGATCATAGCCTTGGGATTGGCTCCAGGCCTTATATGAATTTCCTCCATTCTTTGATATTTGCCTTGAAACACTAACAAACACATTAAAGTATCTCAAACACATAAAATTGAAGCTCAATCGTGTGCTCTAATCTACAAAACACACAATACAAAAATATCTATCTAACTAACATAATCCTAACCTAAACATACACTAATCGTTGAATTTAATAACTAGACACATACTAAACTAGCCACTAAAACATTATGCAATCTACCACTATCAGGCCCTTATATAAATACTTAAATTGAACACATCAATCTACATGGCATTCATATCTCAAATTGGAAATCGAAAGAAAATAAGTATTTGGTATGATAAATAGAGTGGTAAGGGACCATTTTACCTCATTCCTTCCATCTTCCAGCTTAGATATATGTTGAAACCTGATGCTAACATAAAGAAACTAATCAAAGACAATGAATGACAGATAAGTTTCAGCAGCTTTGATAGAATAAAGGTGATAATCCCCAATTACAACACCAAACTAGGAGTTGAATGGCAAGATAACATGGACTGATAATGAAAATCCAAAGTTTTCCAATAGAATAAAATTTGAAATTTTCTAACATCAAGACCCTATCTAAACTATCCTGGTACAAAATGATATGGTTTAAGAAGTGCATCCCTAAATTGCTTTCATATATTGGCTTGCAGTGTTTAATAGATTAAATACTCTGAATGGGCCAAGTTTATTGCAAACATTAGTCCTCAATGTTGCGCTTGTGATCAGGAGATTGAAGTAAGGAATCATCTATTCTTCTAATGTTCTTGTATGTTATACATCTGGTGATCAAGTATCAAATTCGCATGTAATTTTATCTGCACGAAAACTGACTGGGATAGACTAATCTTCTAGATATACACAACTACACTCCCAAATCAAGATAACCTCCAGCTGCTAACGATGGCATCTTGTACTTTGGTGTACAAACCTCAAGAGATAGAAGCATAAACGGATCAACTCACATCAATTCAAGATCAACAGCATGCATGTTATCAAGGAGTTGCTCTAGAGTCATTTCAGTGAAGTAAAATTCTGCACATAAGTTACAAATCAATGGGGTTTAAACTAGTAAATGATTGGTTTATCAAACTTTTTACATAATGATTGTATGATTAGTAATTTAAAACCGTCCTATCTTCTATATAACTAATAGAATGTCTAGTTGACAATACCTTGTCAGACTTTGTCTTCTTTTTGGGATACAATTTCTTTGCTTTCGGAAAAACAATATTAACCTCGTATCAAAAATTACTTAAATGTTAATAGCTTAACAAAAATTTTAAAATTAACTAATGATCGAAGAGAGAACGATTTTCTTAGTACCTTTATTTTATTATTTTATTTTACTATCTTAACGAAAAGAAAAATGTGGAAAAGTGTTTTTTAATTTTCCTATATTACTAT
>JANQBM010479051.1:0-17631 GCA_025594535.1 Erythroxylum domingense
TACACACACAAAGCCTATTTTTCAAAATTCACATTTATTCACAATTATACCGAAAAAATGTCATGAATGCATGTACATTCATTTTTCATGTGTAAAAATCACTGTTCACATGTATATGTATATTATATAATGCATGAGCATAAGATGTGTTTTCCTAATCTCTCTGATTGATCTCCCGTGTACCAATTTCCATGGTTCAACCCTTTGTATGGAAACGAGATATTACAAACAATCTCGGACTGCCTTAAATACAATATATCAAATATATTGTGTGGCATTGTACGCACCTCTTCCACATTAAGGTTATAATAATGGGATAAAGCAATAACAACATGCGCCATTCCAAAGTATGAACTCTTTTTATTGACAACACTCACTATTGGTCAAAAAATGTTAATTTTAACTTTTTAATCTATGCACCATAAAAAGAAAAGTTCTTTTGTCGAGCATTTGTTGTTTTCAGTTTTATTAAACATAGTTAAACACATAAATTTGTGCAAAAGTAAATGCTTAGCACTACGGATTAAAGAATTGGGTGCATTATGTAAGCCAAAATGCTCCTCACCTGTTAGAGTTTTCCAATAACTATGGACATCCAAAATCAGTGTGATCATCTAGAATTTTAGTAATCGATAATTCAAACAGACCATGCATGATAGTATAATCCAATCTGTAAACATCACCGAGTAACCTAAACTAGAAAACATCCATTTTTAGGTTATATTTGACATTGGTTAAAAACTCTATGGTCATTATAGGATAAATGGGTATGTCACACCAAACAAACCTATTCCACTCTATATTTGCAGCTAATTGCTCAATTTTTCACTACACTCCTATGTTTCTAACACTTCAAATCAAATACCTAGGAGTGACTAATTCTCTAGCTTTATGGTCACGAAAACGCGTACCTTCTTCCTCTGAGTAAATTAGAAATGAAGAATCGTAAGTTGCTGCTAAATCGCGCTTACCTTTACTGGAGACTTCACGGAACAGTTCATCAGTCAGTTCGGTCGGTCTCTGAGCCATCATCTTCCTTAGTGCCATTGTAAGAAGAAAATCTGCAAAAATGAGAAAAAATTGAGTGAAATTCGTATTTAAGAGAGAGAGAGCAAAATCTTGCTCAAGTCCTTATGTTTTTGAATGATTAATGCATAAAAAGATGAAAAGATTGTAAGATTAATACAAAAAGATGAAGAAAATAACAAGAATCTAAAGGAAAATGAAGAGTTTTAGAGAGTGGGAGGAGAGAATTTCCTAGGTTAGAGAGAGAAAGAGTGAAATTTTGAAGAATGTGTGAAAGAAGAAAAAGGGAGGGAAACTTTAAGTTTCCCTCCGGATGGAATTCCCACGATCATGGAAATTCCCACAATTTTTATGATTGTGAGATTTCTCTCCATAAAGTTTCTAAAGAGATTTCCCACGATTATACGAATCACCTCCTTTCCCACGATCGTGGGACCACGATCATGAGACCATGATCATGGGAATCAATCCAATTCCCACGATCATGGGAAAAGGTGATTCTCATGATTTCAAACCTTCTTCCAAGCTTAGTATTAGTTCTCCATGATCCCACAACTTATAAACACATTAAGTTAATATTATCATCAAGAATTTCGAAAAGAAAACAACTTGAAATTAAAAAAAAACTAAATTGAACATCAATCAAACTCAATTCAAGCATGATCATAATTGAATAAAGCAAAAAAAAAAAAAAGGCACAAATAATCAAAAGGAAGTAGAATTCCATGGGTTACCTCCTATACAGCGCTTCTTTTAATGTCGGTAGCTTGACGCTTTTCCTTGGAAACTTAGCGAGGATCAATTATAAGTGGTTTGCTTCCACCTCTTTCGTTCAACATTAGTTTTGTAACCTGTAAGTAAGTTACAAATTCAAAATAATCAAAATGACAATATGGATAATATTATGAAAACCAATTAAGCTCAATAATCTCTTTTTTCTGAGTGAACTGTCAACATAATAGGGAATAAAAAAACTCCTTGAATCCTCCATTGAATCCAATAACTTGTCCTGTATGAAGGTGAGTTGCTCTCTTTATTCTTTAATCACCTTTGTCACCTCTGGTTCTTCCACTTCCCGGACGGAGACTTTTAGAACTTCTTCAAATTCGATCTATGTTGTCATCTGCTCCTTGTCCTTTTGTTCTTCAGAAGATTCGAACATATCAATTATCCTGAATGAGCAACTATCCTTCGGATTCTTAAATGCAACATTCATTTTGAATGTCGCTTGATCATCATTAATCTAAAAGGCAAAGTTCTTTTCATGAACATCTACTTCACCTTTGATGTAGTAAGAACTGGTGAATAATGGGGAGGGTTGGCATGGTGTTCCAATGGTTCTTCTAGCTCTTTCTCATTCTTAAGTGTGATAGCCCCATATTGTCCTCGTTGATGTAATTCCATATTTCTCAGAGATTCATCCACACTTCTCTTACAAAATTCATAGGAAAGTTGTCTTACTTGAATCTTCAGGTTGTGAATAGAAGCGACATGATTTTCAAGAATTTGATCAAATTTATTTTCCAATCTCTTCTAACTTTCCTTCTAGCTAGAAAACATCCTCTTTTGATTCTCTTTTTGAACTGCCAGTTTGGAACTAAACATCTCAATAAACTTTTCCAACTTACTCTCCATCGCTCCAATTTAATCTTGCTGAAATTCAAACAGGTGTTGATGTCCCATGTGAGTACTTGCATTATTAGACCAATAAAAATCTGGGTGGTTATGCTATCTTGCAGTGTACATGTTCCAATAAGAATCGGTACTTCCCTAACCAAACTTGGCCTTATTGTAATTTGTAAAAGTTCCTTGCTCCTTATAGTAATTGTCTTCCATCATTATTCTTTCTATTTCTTCTCGGCATCTATCTCTTCAAATGTCTCATTCCTCATTCTAGAATGTCTTAATGTGTTACCAAATTTTGTCGATCTTCGCGTGTTCTTTATGTTCATGCACCTACAAATACACAAGGAAAAGTATCAAAAAATCTTAAATCAAAGTAACTTAAATTAAACAAGATGCTAAACAATCAATCCCCAGCAATGGCGCCAAAAACTTGTTAATGGTAAAACCTATCTACTTATTTTACACTCAAAAATCATAAGTGAATGGGTTATGACTTGTTTCTTAAAAGAGCGGATATCGATCCCATAGGGATTGATGCCCAGACACCACTTAATTTAGATAAAACTTTGTTTAAGAAATAAAATTGTTAAAAGTAAATAATCTGGAAAATTAAATTAAAATGAAAAGACTAACTTAAAACAATTGACAATACCAAAGTGTAGAAAAATCATATTTAAGAATCTAAAGACTAAAGATTACTTTTTTCCCTATTTTGTCTCCCTCTTATTTTATTGATTTAATTGTGTCTCACCATAGATTTCTGAATGTAATAACTACCCTCTCTCAAGGTGTAATTAATTGTCTCTAATCGAATTTAAGGGAATTAATTGGACGATCTCTCAACCTATCCAATGACTCAACCTATTCAACTAGTTACCAAACTATTTTATGGGTGATCAATTTACTAACCGAGATCTCTCTTTTAACTATTCAATTAATGTGATAATTGTAAGTTTATAAGTTGCTAACTCTCATTGTACAATCCTACACAAATTCATCTTCCTCACTCTCTCGATTTGTTTCAAGATAACAATTTAAATCAAAAATTATCAAACACAACTTCATTCAATTCAACAAAATAGGATTTTTGACAAAATAGTTCAAAAGCAATCCCTAAAACTAAATCAGTCTAACATGGTCTCCATAACATCATCAACATTCTCCATAACATCATCAACATTCAAATGAACCATTTTACAAAGAATAGAAGAAGTAAAATTGACAACACATTGAATAGCAAGACTCCTTCTCTTCTTTGTCAAAATCTAGAAATTTTTGTGTTGATGTGCTATTTTGCCCAATCTTGATGATAATCCTTGATTTCAATCCTTCCCCAAGGCTCCAAACATATGTTCTTCACTCCAAAGATGGTCTTTCTACAGAAGGGTTTTGTCCTCCCTCCAAGTTGGAGGTTTAATGATGCTTAGATAGTCCAAAAATCCTAAGTTTAATGAAGCCCCGAATATTGTCTCAGATTATGATTCCCACAATCACGGGAATCATGATTCCCACAATCATAGGAATTGGTCACAGATGCACTCCTCTTTTCTTCTCCTCTTGATTTCTAGCTCAATTTTCACGTTGCTCCATCTTCCTTCCTACACAACAAATAGTCAATTCTTATCCTAAATTAACATCAAACACAAAAGAACTATAATGGAAATCAAACTAAGCAAAACTATACAAATTGAATCCTAAACTATTACAAAAATCAAGTATGCAAGTTAACACATGCTAATTACCTAAAAAAACATAGACTAATGCACACCTATCACCAGTCATCAATTCCATCTCGACCTACACACCTATCACCAGTCATCAATTCCATCTCTAGCAATGGGTTCATACGTAAAAACAATCAAATAAAGCATTCAATCATTCATACACAATGCCCGAACAATAGACATATGATAACATAATCAATCCCTAAGAGAGAAAAAATAATAAATAAAATGAGAGAAATGCTTAATCGAGTTCTTCGACATCAACATCACCTCTAAACTGGCATCAAGAATCTCAACCCTCCACGGGTCTCCAAAGGAATTGTACTTTGCCCATTTTCTTCTTTAAAACCCAAAACTCTACTCTCTAAAGATGAATCCATAAACAAATCATGCCTTCTTCCGTCACAACTTGTCCATTTATATTAAAAACTAGGGTGGCAAAAATTCACAAGCTTGAGTTGATGTGTCATGCCTGTGAGTGTGTGTGTCATAGGTGTGTCTTGCCTATGACACACTCTCACTCCTATGAAAAATTTGTTGTGGGCGTGACAACACTCTCATGGCCATGACTAAATAGTCATAGTTGTGAGACTTATCTCATAGCCATGAATAAATTTGTCATGGGCGTGACAACACTCTCATGGCTATGACTAAATTATCATGGTCATGAGACTTGTCTCATGGCATGACAATGTGTCCTTCTTTATTCCTTTTTGACTTTTTCTTGTCTCCTCTTGCTCTAATCCTTCTCTTCCTTATTCTATGAAGATAAGTGAGTGTGAATCTCAAAAAGACGACTCAAAGATTATGCTTTTGACTCACTTTAACTCTTTTGCTTCATAATTGTCTGTAAAACCAAATATGAACTAAACTGAATGTCTTAAGCATTTCACATCATTAATCACTAAGTGTTATGGAATAACTATATAATCAATTATGCATTGAGAAGTGAATTATGAAATCCTAAGATTTTAAAAGTAATCAGATAAGGTCCTTTTCTCTTCCTGTAGGAGTGCTAAATTCTACTAATTGTGAGCTACATGATCTTATATTATGCATTTATGCCTTAGCTTGCTTAACATTTTGTTGAAAGTTTTTAACTCTTTCTCTATCAGGAATTTTGAGTTTTTTTTTTCACTCCTACTAGTTTCCTCACACATTTGAATGAATAACAACCCTTAACTTCTAAGGGCATTCCTTTTTTAACTGCCTCCTTAAATCCCTCCACTCTAATGAGATGATTATTGAATATGAAAGGTGTTTCACTCAGTTTTAAGGAAAGTAAAGTTCCCAATCTGTCTTATTAGAAAAGACAAACCCTCAAATATATCAAGTTCTTATTTTGGATTTCAAAATGCCTATAAACATAGGTTTTATCTCCTTTGGGACGTCTCTCAAAGCTTTATTTTTCTTAGTGTAATTTATTCCATTTAAATAATAAATCACAAAACTTATTGAGATGATGCTTTGCACTTGGATACTTTTTTCCTCCTAGATCGCCTTTTATTCACTAAGGTGAAAGCTATACGTTCCTCTTAATTTTTTAAAGTAATGTGACCTAGTGTGTTTTTAATAAGGGTGTTTAATTGAGAGCTACTTCCCTTCCCCCAATAAGATAGTGAATTATCCAAGTTTCCATTCATATATTGAGTGTTGTCTTTTATAGGAGCTTCTAAGGCATTTTTTTATAGATTGAATCTCAGCTACTTCCTTTTCTATTTCTGTCATTAGCTAGTTATCTGCCTTCTCATTCTCCTTAATTATAGATTTGTACTCTCCAGTCAGCTCCTAATAATTCCCCTTATTAAAAAATTGACCCCATAGGTTTCCACACTTTTTTTAATAAGAGCAATGTTAGGATTCCAATCATAAGAGATTATCTCCTAGCATTATTATTGGAATCCACTCAAGTAGTTATATTATTAACTCTGCCGTGAGATATATACGAGCAGAACCCACTCTCATTTTCACTACTATGACTTCATCTATGTAAATTTAGTTCACTAAAAAACTTGCAAGGAGACTCATCCCTTTTATTGACCAATATTTCAATGGAATATTATTCATAGCAAGGAAAGAAGGGTTTTTTACTAAGGAAGTAGCTAACTAGTGTTGCATCCTAAGATGATGCTCCTTCTTGTAATACTTCAACTAGAGGATAAATCATTCTGATACCTTCTCTAAATTGTGGTAGACAAAAGTATAACAATATGTTGTTAGATGAATCTCTAACAATTTGCCTCCATAAAACTATCCTATTATGCACTTAATCACTAGGATGACTTAGAGCTGAGGTTGAAGGTGGTTTGGTGATAATGTGGTTATAGGCAATGGGATTAGGGTGTTGAGAGTGTTTGTAGGAAATGGGTGACTTAAGCTCGGAGGAGGGAAAAGAGGGAAAATCCTTCTTGTTTTAGTAATGTTGAATGGTTACTAGTCATATTGGATAAAAAAGGAAAGGAGTGTTTAGCATACAAAAAAGGGTTTCAAAAAACTAACAATAAAAGTTAGTGAGCTCAAAATGAGTTCTTGGAAAGACATAAATACCATCCTAGAGGTAGTATAGGAATGTAGAACCACTGTGGAAGCGATGAAGAAGAGAGGAATAAAGGGAGGCAAGCTAAGTTAGGGTTAATCATATACAAGTTCAAAAAGAGGAGAGTGAAGCTCTAGGTCATCGAAATTCTAAAGAGAATGTTAATCATATACAAGTTCTCTAATGTTTTTTTTTTAAATAATGTAAAGAAATTCAATTTTAAGAAAATTAGTGATGTGATTATAGGTTTAAGCTAACTAAATCTCAAATTTAGTTTTTAATAAATTAATGATCTTTAATGAATAATATATATTTTATTTATGTTTATTAGGTAAAATTTAAGAATCCTCAACTACAAATAAGTTTAATTACATTTACATGATGTTTTTAATTAGTTATAGAGAAATTTTAAATTTCATCTTATATAATCAATTCAAATGAATACATATTCCTTCATTTTGATTTGAATAAAATTTATTAAGTCAACTCATATATTATATTATTGACTTCTTTTTATTAAGTAGTTTTGAAAAAAATTATTAGTTTTATAAAATTGATATATTATAAATTAGAATATAAATAATAAATATAAATAATCCTTTGATAATATGTGAATCATAGACTTACCCATTATAATCTTTTAATGAATACTATAAATAAAAAAGTATTAATTCTAATACTAATAAATTAATGAATTAATAAAAGATTAAACATTTTTAGTAGAGATACAAAATATACAATTATATTACAAAGTTACAACGCTTTTTTGAAAGTTTTAATTAAAATATTGAAGAATCGTCATCTTTTTTTCTATAACTTAACTATAATAGATAAAATAAAGAAAATTTGAAAAAATTTCAATTCGGCTTTCACTTTTCATCAAGAGATAACTATATTAAAAAAATAAAAAGTAAAACACAATTCAAGATCTATTAGAATAAATAAACTTAAAATCCAAAAAATAAGTTCTTAATGAAAATGAGCAACAAGGTCTTCATGATAATGATGAATTTAACAATCTTGAAATGAATATTGCAAAAAAAAACTTTGTTCAAAAAAATTCTTGAAATATCTTAGATAGAAAACAACAACAAAGTTGTAGATGCTTAATCTTGTACCATTTTATTTTATTATATCCATAGTTTTTTGTTTACAAGAATTAAAAAATAGTTGAAATATACTATTGGTATACATTATATGGAAAGAGAGAGGAATATTCATACATTCTTAAACAATAGAAGACCCAAGGAAATAATTTTCAAAAGCTCGTCTAAGGCATGGAAAAATATAATTCCACCTATGGTAGTAGCAAAAGAGTATATGGGAGCATATATGGGCGAATTATCCCTATGTATGAAGGCTAGTTATTAGATAGAAGGAATTGTTAAGGTTGAACCCATGGACACTAAAATATCTAGTGTTATATACTCTTAAGGACCCATAATTTTCTAGGTATTTTTTGTATTTTAGGAAATGATGGGTTAATTTGGAGGCATAATAGAAATTGGATTAAGATTTGGGGAACAGGAATTTTGGGATAAATGTAAAAGGAAGTTGTATAAGGTTTGATTTGAAAATATAGAGAGGACTAAATTGCATACTTGAATAATAAGGGATTCTTTTGATAAAATCATATACTTAAAGTGCTGAAAAAAAGCAAAAAACAATCAAGAGACAAACAAAAGTGATACATTAGAAAGGAACATAAAATCATGATAGAATAAACAAGTTAAGGAAACTCCAAAAAATGACATTAGTGGAAAAGGATTTACGAAGATGATTACAATCTAAGTGATGGTTTTAAAATTAATTATCAACAAGCTTAGTCTAATATAACTTTAACCTAAACCAAAAACAAATCCTAAAATAACATTAATTTTAATTTTAATTATTGTGTTTGTTTGTGTTCCATTGAGAGTTTGAATGAAAAGGGAGAGAGCTTAGTCTAACTAGGTAAAGTAAAGATTGAGAAAAGTCTATTACCAATATAACCCCAATTTTCTTCACTAGAAATTAGATTTGGGCCCATAGGACCTTTAGGATTATTTCATCTTATTTCTATTAATATTTTTTAGTTTAAGGCCCACAAGCTTGTTAGGAAAGTTTTCTTTTTATCTTTATTAATTTTCAAAAGTTTGAGCTTATAGTCTCATTAAGTTCTAATACCTTTTTCCTATTAGTCTTTAGCCTAAGATCTTTAGGCCCATTTAAAAGCCTCTAGATCTCTCCTTTTTTCATAGTAAATTGTTAAGTTTAATGAAGCTCTTTCATTTACCAATGTATTAAAAGTGTCTTCAATGTTTACTTTTTTAAGTTGATAAAATACCTTCAAGCCTTATGACATTATTTAGCCATCTTTAGGTGTTTTACTGTAAATTTTAGGTAAAACTATAAACTCTTAGTAATTCACTCACATGCTATAAATTTCATTTTTGATCATTACTTTAATACTTTATTTTAATCCCTAAATAAAACCATAAACTTCTAGACATTTAATCATAATTCTTATTTTCATTTTTAACATGCTTTTAAAATTCACTCCTAAATTATCTTTTCGAGATCCCTATTCGCTTAAGGTTACACGCTCTAAGTTTCAATATTTTTAACCATGGTAATTACCGCAAGCGCACAGGTCGTTTGCGTAGTACTTAAGGTTTCGATCCAACGAGGAAGATAACTAGCCCTAAAATCTAACAGCATCTAAGTTTGCAAAACCTAATTCAACAACTATTGCAATAATTAAAACTAATCAAGAATCAAATATGAGAATTTAAATCACCAAAAGAACAAACAGAAGCAACTCACACAAATAACCCAATTTTCAACCTACAAGTGTCCAATTGAGAGAAGGGGGAATTTATTTGAAATTAAAGAAAATCTATCCAATTATGAATTTTTTTCAATTTAATGGGCTTAGACGGTCCTAGGGTGAATTACTCTCTTTTGAGGTATAATTTTTAACCCTAATTGATATTCCTTAATTCAAATTATGGAAATTGCGATCTCTTAATCTGTAATCTGTCCAAAACCTAAATTAATTCTAACAATGTCTACTAACTTACTAGGAATCTATGCTCGATCTCTCGTTACAAGACTTGACCAGTTTGATTCAATTCTCTACCTATCGATTTACCTAACTCTCATTAACCTAAATTGATGATTTTTACTAGCTCACCCTCTCAGTTTATTGCCCAGCTATGAAGAATCGAATTAAATCACAATAAATCGAAATAAAACACAATCAAAACAGTATTATTAATCTCAAGAATAAATCAACCCGAAGGTGAGTTTAGACAACATCAACACTCTACAAAAAATATTTCTAATCAATATCCAAAATTCCATACATCAATGAAATCGAAATAACAATTAGAATATACTTTTGGAATGGATCTCGGAGGTGCGACTGCAGGAAACCACCTGTTCTGGGAAGTACGTCGTGTCAACCGTGTCTTCATGCCTCTCTTCTTTCGTATCCTTCATCGATCGATTGAACTCTAACTAGGTTTTCACTCAGATTTTCAGCAAAGTCTCTCTCTTTTGCAGCTCTTAGCTCTCTTCTTCATCTGTCACATCATATTCTATTTATATCTTCGAGGCTCTAGGTCAAAGTTGGGTCAAAATGATCCAAAAATTTGTCTGAAACTTGAGTTTTTCTGTTAGCTCGTCGCAGTGCACAATCATGGCCCTACCTGCCACGATTGTGGTTAGCCCTTTTTCCTTTCTCTCACGATCGTGGCCTGAAGTGCACGATCATGGCTTGACTTGGTGTTCTCTGTCACGATCGTGGCTCTTGGTGCACGATCGTGGCCTGGCTACTTCTAGTTCTTCCTCTTCTGTGTGTATGATCGTGGCCTGTGCTTTTTGGCCTGAAAACTCTTTAACTCTTCCCATTCTTCCTTGTTTACCCTGCAACACTAGCAAACACATCAAGGTACCTCAAAAATATACAATTTAAGCTCAAAGATTCAAACTAACCCATAAAAAACGCTTAAACACAAAAAATAACCTAATTAAACTCTAAATGCATACTAAACGCTTGAATTGACATTAAAATAGTTATCAAATCTAATCCTAAAACACCATACAAATTGTAACTATCAATTCCAAATTAGAAAAATACATGAAAGCCCCTTTATCATCTCCTTTTAAAGAAATTCAGCATATAAATGAATTATATGGACAAGACACCTATAATACCATCGGTTGCTTTTTGATGCAAACTAATGAAACAAAGTAACTTAATTATATGGGAGCACAATTTGGTTGAGGAGAAGGGAGCAATTCTTACTCTAACATATATAATCCTGGGTGAAAGAACCACTGAAAAAAAATTTTGGTCGAATAATGTAGGAGGTTAATTCCAACCTTAAAGGTCACCTTTTCAACAGGAGAAATCCATTTCTACAGAATCTAAGTTGGAAAAAATTTTGGACAAGCTAGTAAACATGGATGATGCTCATCAGAAATTGGAAGGTATTTTAAAACAAGTAACCAAAAACCATGCCTCTTCCATCCATAACTTAGAAGTCTAAATAAGCCAACTAGCAAATACATTGTCTACAAGAAGTGTGGGGAGCCTCCTAAGAAATACTAAAGCAAACCTAAAGGAGCAATTAAAGTTAATCACACTTTAAAGTGGGAAGAAACTAGAGCAACTAGTAGAAACACAAACTACATCTCATCTTGTAGAGAAAGACCAAGAAAAGAAGAAGGATGTTGATATGACCGAATGCTCACCTTACGTTGTCCCTCTATTATATCCACCCAAGATTCTATATCCTCAACAATTACAAAAGAGCAAATTGGATGCACAATTTGCAATGTTCGTGGAGAAATTGAAGACTTTGCAAATTAATCTTTCTTTCATAGAGGAATTGGAACATATGCCCAAGTACTCTAAATTTCTGAAGGACATTATCGAAGAAGCACACTTTGAAAGAGAACCAGACGGTAGCATTAACTAGTAATTGTAGTTCCATAATCACCAGTCATATGTCATCCAAGCTGAAGGATCCAGGAAGTTTCACAATACCTTATGTGGTTCGTGAATTTGAATTCACAAAGTGCTTATGTGATTTTTATTATCCCTGTGGACTTCGTCGTTCTTGATTTTGAAGAGGATAAGAACTATCCACTAATTATTGGATGGCATTTCATTGATCGATGTTTATAAAGGTAAATTAACACCTCAAATTGGTGAAGATCAAGTGGATTTTAACATTAAGCCCTTAAAAAATCTAAATGAAAGTAGCGCTTACATAAAGATTAATGTCTTAGATGAAAGTATTCAAGAGTAAGAAGAAATCTATCTTGAAGAAATTAGATCTGTGGAAGTCGAGACAGAATGTAAAGTTGAGAGGGCAAACAAGTGGA
Source organism: Erythroxylum domingense (assembly GCA_025594535.1). Classification (NCBI taxonomy): domain Eukaryota; kingdom Viridiplantae; phylum Streptophyta; class Magnoliopsida; order Malpighiales; family Erythroxylaceae; genus Erythroxylum; species Erythroxylum domingense. The sequence goes on from JANQBM010479051.1 coordinate 12,289, forward strand.
GTCTGAGGTAGACATAGAGATAGAGGAGTTAAGTATTCCGAGACATCAAGAATTATTAGTAAGAATTGAAGCATCCATATCATCCTCTATAGAGAAACCACCAACTCTAGAGCTCAAACCTTTACCCACTTACCTCAAATATACCTTTCTAAGTGAAGGTCAAACGCTACCCATCATCATTTCCAATCAATTGAATAAGGAACAAGAGAGCAGGGTGGTAGCAATTGTTAAGAAGCAGATGAAGGCAATTGGATGATAGATATCTAACATTTGAGGTATTAGCCCAAATGTTGTTATGCAATTAATAAACCTTAAAGAAGGAATTTGAGTGGCGAGGGAAGAAGTAATGAAGCTCTTAGACGTGGGTATCATATACCTAATATTTGATAGCGAATAGGTCAGCCTGGTATAATGCATACTGAAAAAGGGTGGAATGACCATTATGAAAAGTCAAAAGTGGAGAGCTAATTTTGATAAGAATGGTCATAGGTTGGAGAGTTTGCATAGAATATTGAAAGCTTGACAAGGTGAATAAAAAGGACAACTTCCCTCTCCCATTCTTAGATCAAATGATCGAGAGAGTGGCTAGTCACTCATTCTATTTCTTCCTAGATGGTTAATTAGGATACAATAAGATATTCATCTATCTCAAAGACTAAAAAATGACCATTTTTACGTGTCCTTATGGTACATTTGTGTATAGATGAATGCCCTTCAGGTTATGCTATGTTCCTGCTACATTTCAAAGGTGCATGATGTCTATCTTTGCAGATATGAGCGAGAACATACTGGAAGTTTTTATGGACTATTTTTCAGTCTTTAAAAACTCTTTTAAGTAGAGCCTAAGTAATTTAGACAGAGTACTTCAAATATATGGAGAATCACATCTAGTTTTAGAAGTACCAATTCATGGTGCATAAGAGAGTAGTGCTAAGACATAAAATATCACACCAAGGAATTGAAGTAGGTAAAGCAAAGACGGAGGTAATAAAGAAGCTCCCACCACCCTTCAATGTCAAAGGTGCACAAGCATTCCTAAGTCATGCAAGATTCTATCATCGTTTTATCAAGGAATTCTCACAGATAGCAAGACCTCTAACAAACGTATTAGTCAAAGAAGTGCCTTTTAGTTTTGATGATAATTGCGTATCAACATTTGATCAATTAAAGAAGGAATTAACATCATCATCGATCTTAATGTCACCAGATTAGACCATTTGAAGTCATTGATATCTATTTAAATGTTGATTCATTTGACATACTACACTTAGTGATTAATTCCTTAGAAATGCTTAGGGTACTCACTTTAGCTCATATTTGATTTTAGGTACATTTCATAAGTTAAAGAGCTAAAGTGACCCAAAAGCATGTTCCTGATACTGGTTCAATGGTGATATCGACTTCAAGTCACGATTAAGCTATTTCATCTTATTAACTTTATTAATCTCTTTTCGATTTATTATGTTATTTGTGTTGATTGAATCAGATTTTTGTATGGATGATCTTAATACATTATTTGGATTGTTCTATTATGAACGTATTGTTATAATGTTGAATGTAATTCATAATCGTTACATTTAATATTTGTTAGTAGCATCTAATGGTTTTGATAACTTAGGTTAGATAACCCAAACATGTGAGGTTACTACCTATATTGATCATTTTCCACTTCGTAATGTAACTTCCAAATTGGATCTAGAGATCATATCCTAGGTTATTCAGTAGCTAGGTTTAATTAACATTCGCATCTTAATTAAATACAACTTAAGGGAAAACTGGGATTAGCAGAGCGTACTGTTAGTCTCAAGTCAATAGTCTGAAGAGAGGTGTGAAGACGTTAGGATGATGAGATATATTTAATCGTGTTTAGGCCGAAATTGACCCTAGAGCTGGACCTTATTTATATTTGACACTTTAATCATTTTCAATTGTTTACTATAATTTGTTTTCGATATTTTACTTTTACTTTATTTTATAAATTGCTTAAAATCCAAAACCCATTTATATTTACCTTGCATCAATTAATTTTGTTACAAAAATTAACCAAACATTCCCTGTGGATTCTCTCATAACTTACCACAACTACAAATTTTAGTGTGTAGCATCAGGTAAATTTTGTAGTGCACTCGATATGCGTTGTCAAATATTGGCATCGTTACCGAAAGTGTGGTGATTTAATTTTTGTTTTAAATTTTAGTTGGTGTTTTGTGTTTATATTTCTTTATAATTGTTTCTTTTTTCTATTTGTTAATTTTTAAACGTTTATTAGTGTTCGTGTATGGTAGTAACCATATATCCTCGTAAAGAACTTAAACAACTTGATTCAGAGATCGAGAGGACCCTACAGAGATTATGAAGAGAAGCAAGAATAACTTCAAAAATAGAGCTAGAACTTGAATCCAAAGATGCTATGGCAAATCCAAGAACACTGAGGGAGTTAATTGCACCAGATTTAACTCAAAGACCTGTGAGCATTACATTTCAAAATTTTGCTGAGCATGTTACTTGTGAGTTAATGTCTAGATTAATACATTTATTACCCAATTTTAATAGTCTTGTACGTATGGATGTGTATAAGCATCTGAAGAAGTTAGATGTTGTTTGTTAGAACATAAAGCCTTCCGGGGTGATAGACAAGCAAATCATGTTGACAGCCTTCCCGTTCTCACTCAAAGATGCAGCAAAGGATTGGTTGTCTGATTTACTAACTAGGAGCATGAATACTTGTTTGGAGATGAAGAGACTATTTTTGGAGAAATATTTTCCAGCCTCAAAGATAGCAAGTATTTGAAAGGAGATTTGTGGCATCAAATAACATAATGGCGAGTCTCTTTACGAGTACTGGAAGCATTTTAAGAAGTTATGTGCCAGTTGTTCGCACCATAACATACCGGAGCAACTTCTTGTCTAATGTTTCTACGAAGGATTGCTATCGATGGAGAGGAGTTTGGATGATGCGGCGAGTGGTGGGCACTTTGCTAGAAGAATCCCATTAAATCCAGGATCCTACTTGAGTGGATGGCCACTAACATATAACAATTCGACACTAGTAATGATGTTTGACACGTAAATGAGGTGATTACTTCATCTATCGAACATTGTCTAGATGAATTAACATCTTTTGTGAGACAGATTACAGTTGGACAAGCACAAGTGAAAGTGTGCAGAATATGTTCAAACATGAGTATAGAGCATGTAAACGTTGCAATAGGGAACTTAATGAATCAATACAACCTGTAATTGCAAAAATATAACCCAAGCTGGAAGGATCATTCTAACTTGAGTTACAGAGGAAACAGGCAGCATAATTACTTCCAGAATTGGTTGTAAGGAACACAAGGATTTCAACCAAGGCCATAAGGAGCACAGGGAGCCTCTTCTTCCAGTTTAGGTAATTCTCTAAATGAATTTATCAAGACTCTAATGCTAACAAACTTCAGCTTAGCCAGACTATGCAATAAATTATTCCGAGTATGATATAGCTTAATCAGAGTATGCAACAGTTTGAGCAGGGGACAAAATCGAGTATACAGAATATGGAAAACTAAATGAGTCAGATGGTAGTAAGGCTTAATCGTCTCAAATCACAAAGTGGAGGAAAGTTTCCATCCTTACCCGATGTGATCCTGAAGAATGTCAGTGTTATAAACCTCAAGAGCAGAAAGGAGATTGAGGGTCCTAAGAGAACTTCACTGAGGATTGCTACCGAGGAAGAGATCAAAAAGCAATTGGGAAAGGAAGAAAATTCATCATCTTGTACGAAGGTAAATTATAAAAGTCCCAATATTATTAAGACTAATTCTTCACCTTTTCCAAGCATATTGACAATACCAAACAAGGAGGAGAAGGACAAAGAGATATTAGAGACTTTCTCAAAATTGAAGGTCAATATACCTTTGCTCGAGGCAATCAAGCAAGTACCAAGATATGCCAAATTCTTTAAAGAAATATGTACACATAAAAGGAAACTGAGGGGTGATGAAAAAGTAATGATGGGTGAAAATGTGTTTGTAGTATTTAAAAACAAGATGCCTCTAAAATGCTACAATCCAGGTATGTTTACCATTCTTTGCAAAATTGGTAATACTGTGATCAATAAAGCTATGTTGGATTTGGGTACTTTAATTAAAGTGATGCCTCGTTCGATTTATACATCTTTGAATTTGGGTCCTTTAAAAGAAACAAATGTGATCATACAATTAGCTGACTACACTAATGCTTATCTTGATGGTGTGGTTGAGGATGTTTTAGTGCAGGTTAATAAGTTAGTGTTTTCTGCAGATTTTTATATTATAGATATGAATGATGATACTTCATATAATCCGATACTCATCTTATGGGGGAGACCATTCCTTAATACAGCTCAAACTAAGATAGATATTCATAAGGGCACCCTTGTGATGGAATTTGATGGGGAAGTGATTCATTTTAATATTTTGATGCCATGAAACATCCTCTTGATGATCACTATATTTTTGCTATTAATGTGATGATCCTTTAGTATAGGAAATATTTAAATTAAGTTGCAACGATCATTTAGAAATAGTTTTGACTAAGGAATTGGAAGTAAAATCCAATGTTGAAATAGGAGAAGAGCTGATGGAAGCGACGACCACTTTGGAATCATTGGAGAATTCTTCGAAAAGGTATGATTTGGCTTTTATAAAACTATCTAAATCTCAGCAGAAGTTATTACCATCTGATTTACATGCACTAGAATTGGAAATGACACCACTCCCTATACACCTCAACTATGCTTATTTAGGAAATAAGCAAACTCTTCCAGTCATCATTTCAGTGGAGTTGACTTCGAATCAAGAGGATAGGCTAGTTTGAATGTTGAGAGAGCATAAGAAGGACATCGGGTGAACGATCACAGATATCCAAGCCATAAGCCCATTTATATGCATGCATCGCATTTTGTTTCAAGAGGATGCAAAGTCAACAAGGTAAGCTCAGCATAGGCTGAATCCTTTAATGATAGAAGTTATAAAGAAGGAAGTACTGAATCTTCTTAATAATGGGCTTATTTACCCGATCTTCGACAGTAAGTAGGTAAGTCCTATCTAGGTGGTTCCAAAGAAGTCTGGAATCACCATTGTGACAAATCAAGAAAGTGATTTAGTTCCCACCTGAGTGCAAACTGAGTGGCTAGTATATATTGGCTAAAGGAAGTTGAATTCTGCAACTCGTAAAGACCACTTTTGCTGGAACCCCTCCCCGGGCGGGTCTACAGGCCCGACATCCTACGTGACATCTGGAACTATGGCCCACGGGGGAGGAATTCCCCACCAGGGATACTTAGACGAACAGAATCAATTAATTTTACCTCCGAACAAAATG
>JANQBM010479156.1:0-17630 GCA_025594535.1 Erythroxylum domingense
TACAAGAACAAGTTCTTCCAATTTCAATTAACACCATATGCTTCCTAAATTAATCTCAATTTTCTCCATTTAATAACCTCAATCTTAAAAAAATAATTCTACCCCCAAAAACATCATGATTTATACCTAATCGCAACAAAATAATAAAATTAAACCCCAACATATAGTAAGAAGAAAATCGGGGTCCAATAGTGAGCAAAAATGCATATTAGAAAAGAAGGTAAATAGTTCAAGGAAGGACTAGACATTAAAGCTAGATGAAGCCTTGTGGGCTTATCAAAATGCTTTCAAAACCCCAATCGGAATGACTCCATTTAGGCTCCTATATATTAAAGCTTGTCATATGCCTGTGGAACTTAAGCATAAAACATATTGGGCAATAAAAGCTTTAAATTTGGATTAGAAGCAAGCGGGTGAATGAAGACTCCTACAATTGAACGAACTTGATAAGCTTCACTTAAATGCATATGAGAATGCTAAGTTATACAAGGAAAAGTTGAAGAAATGATATGATACTTATATTAAGAAGAAAGAGTTAAAAGTAGGAGATGTAGTGTTGTTATATAATTCGAGATTGAAGTTGTTTCCTAGAAAGCTCAAATCATGGTAGAGCGGGCCTTTCAAAGTAACTCACGTGATTGAACGCAGAGCTTTAGAATTAGAAAATCATAGCAAGGAAACCTTCAAGGTGAACAGATAGAGATGCAAACCGTGTCTCAAAGGAGTAGTCTCACAAGAAAGGGAATTAATTTTTTTCCTTTCAAATGATTAAAAATGCTTTAAATGATGAATGGTCAAACTAAAGACCATAAATTAGCATATTTCAGTAGTTAGGATTGTTTTGAATTATATAATTAGGTTTTTTAATTAAAATGATTTTTAATAGTGTGGACGGATAAATAACTTGGTATTGAAGATAATATAAGTTGGGGAAGCAAGCTCAGAGGTTACACAAAGAAAGAATGACAAAACAGGACAAGGGTATCAAGATTTACCATGTCACAATCGTGTATGCTATATCACACTAGTGTATGGTTTTAAATTCCTTTATGTCATGATTGTGACTCAAGTGTCACAATCATGACATAGGTTCAACTCCCTTCTATCACAATCATGACTAAAGTGTCATGATCATGACATACAACTGTGCAAACCATAACACTTGAATTTCAAGCCCTTAACCCTATTTTGCCCTTCCTTTTTCCACCTTAAACCATTACATTCATCATTCATCTCATTTGTTCACTCATAATTCCTCTAACTAAGCTTTAGCCACCATTAAACATATCTCACTTCTCTCTACACTTCTCTTAGGTTTTCATTTTTCTTTTGCACCTTTCAACCAAATCTGCCTCCCTCTTACCCATATTTTTCATTTTACATACAAATATTACATTCATTGAGTGATTTCCATAAGATTTCATGTAAACTATTCCTTTACGTTTTGTTATGTATTTTGTTTTGCTTTTGATCAATTTTGTAGATTAACACTTTAAAATGGGACTAAGAATTAAGCAAAGTGTCAAATGTCCATAACTAAAAGGAAAAGTGCAAGTAAGAGGCGAGGTGCGCAGAATAGGACTACAAACTTTAGAGTACCTTTTTTGATATATTCAGAAGATGAAGGTATTAGATTCCAAACCATTTTCTCTAGAAGTGTTTGTATACCTAGATATTTTGTTTTATATATCTTGGACAATCTTAGGTTGAAGGATAAGGTTGGGAATTTGTCATAAAATTTAGCAAGACAAATTCATCAATTTTAAATATATTATCTATGAATAATTAACCTATGAATGAAATTGGCAGATTTCCATATTCAAACATAGTTAATACATATGATAATTTTTGTGCAAGAGGTATTAGACCCAATTAACATAGTTAGATGACTTTAACATTAAGAATTCTTATAATAATGTTATTTGTACTCCTGAACATTTGTTATTTTATAAGTTTATGTGTCACATTGTTTTTGATAAATTAGAAAGTAACAAATGTTTTCTAAAAGAATTATTCATTTTGTGGTGCATGGATAATGATGTTAAAGTTTGCATAACCACTCATATATTTAATATTATAACTGCTTCTCTTTACTATAATTACTACTCTTAGATCTTGGCATGGGATATCTGGTTATCGTAATTGTTGATTATTATGATGTGAATGTTGATGGACTAATCATTGTTTTTTCTGAGTTTCTTAATCACCACCATCTAAGGAGAGTTGAGATCCTGACGGTCCAACTTATGGAACTTCGAGGTGTTAGTTCCAAGTCACATGTTAAACACAAGATAGGGTAGGCTAGTTCAAGCTCTGCACCACTCAAGTAGTAAAATGAAGACTCAACTAGTGACGAGATCAAGGACGAGGAAGAGACAAGATGGGAGAAGATTTTTAATGTGGTTTTGGACAATAAAAAACTATTGAAGGAGATGGCACAAGAATTATGACAACAGTGATGTGACATCAAGAAGATTTACAAATATTTTACTGCTCAAACTTTTAAATTTTGTCTCCAACACCATTACCACCTCAGTCACCTTAATGGGTTTCATGTTCTTACCTTTTCTTTATGTTATGTCTTGTTATTTTTATATATGTGGTGTTTGTTCCCCCACATTAAGGAAAATGTGTTTTCCAAATGTGGGGAGGTTTCCATTAACATTGTCAACATGAGTGTGAATTTTACATATCATATTGTTAGTTTTTGATTAGGTTTCCATGGTGTGAGCATATGTGTGAACTGTGCAAATGTGTTAATGGAAATAACTTGATGGAAGTTGTTTAACTTTGAACATAGTCATTGAATTTGTAAAGACATATTAGCTTGTGAATTTTAGATTTTAAGTATCTTTTGTTAAACATGCATGTTAATTAGGATATGACATCAGTTTATTCACCTTAGGAAATTTTCATATACATTTATAATTATAAGTCAATTGAATGAGTTAGCATCATTAGTAACCTTTCATGAGGATGATTAACTAAAAAGAAATGAGGAAGGGTATGTGAAATGTGATTTAAATTTTTGTTTCTTCAATAAATAACTATTTTGCTGGCTTTTGAGTTATAAATAGAGTTAGTAGTCAGTTGAGAATGTGATATAGCTGAGTAACCCAGGCCATTCAGACAAAATGTTTGTCTTCACATCAAAAGGATATAAGGACATTCTAACCAAGCAAATTAATAAAACCTAGCCTAGTTGAGTAACTGGGGGACATTCATGACAAATTGTTTGCCTTCGTATCAAAGGACTAGGTTAATGTTAAAGAAAATTAAAAAGTGGTGTTTTGATAAATAAATCCTATTGATCTTTAAAAATAGAAAAAATTTTCATGAAAGGTTACTTAGTGATAACTACAATTTTGGTTGATTACTAATTGTCAATATGTGTGTACAAGTTCTATAAGTGACTGAATATGAAGTTAATGTTTTAATTAGCATGTATATTCAATCCGAAGTGCTTAGACATGAAATGTGTAGGTTAATATGTTAGCACAACTTGAACGATTAGTATTTGTAGTTAAATTGTTTTTATGAAGTTAGATGTCATTATCTAATTCGTGCATGATGCATGATTGTATGTCTTTACGTTTAGTTTATTTAAGTTTTTGTTTTGTTTTTGCTTGAGGGCAAGCAAAAGTTTAAGTATAGGGATATTGATAGGTTTAGTTTATATTATGTTTTGATAGTGTTTTAATCTACTCGTAGGTGTCTATTAGATTATTATTTCATATATAGGCTTAGAATTATGTTAATAAGATTGTTTGTGTATGTATTAAGTGTTATATGGTTTAGAGCATGATTTTGGATCTTAATCTTGTGTTTCTTGAGGTGTTTGATGTGTTTGTTAGTAATGAAACCAGATAAGTAAATAATGAAGGAAGCTAGAACGTGTATGGGTTACAAGGCAGGGTCATAATCGTGCATACAATGTCATGGTCATGATAGAAAGTTCTTTTCCAATGTCATGATCAGGACAGAAAGGTTTTCTCCAGGGTCAAGATTGTGACACCTATGTTATGATTATGACAGAAACTTACCAAACATGAGATTTTCGCCTATTTTGATGTTAGGGGGTGTTTTTGGAGCCAAATGACATAGGTAAGCTCTAGAATTAACCCTAATACCCACTATGACTATAAAAGTACATAAAAGAATCCAAGAAAAGCAACCACCGTTTTACTAAATTAGACCAAGCAACGAGGATCAAGAAAAGCATTAGAGAATTTCCAGATTCTGTCCCAAATCAATTTCTTCTTTCTTTCCTTTTGTTATTTTTATTAAACTTCATATGTATATTGGATTTGATGACGTTGTTTACATTTATGATGTTTAAAATTTATATATTAGGATTTATTCTTAAGTTGTTTTATGACTTGATAGTTATTGAATTCAATACAATATTCTGGTGTGGTGATATTTAGGTATTTTAATACTTCGACAATAAATTGATAGAGTGAATCAAAAGTAATCAAATTAGGTTGGGTAACGAGAGTTGCCGACCTAATAATTCATGAAAATATTATATTGATAATCATACGAGAGAGATCTTATATGAAAACTCAATTATTCAATGGATTTTTTTCCTGAACTAGTTGAACATGTTAGGAAGTTTTTGTGAATCGAGAGATTGCAAAGTTTGAAATTTTGTAATCAATTAGGGTTAATCAATTACGTTTATATGATTAGGTCTTGAGAGAGAGTAATCAAATCCTTTGAAAATCTAGGATCGACACCTAATTGAATTAATAGTTGTTAAGGTAGCAAGATGATGATGGAATGAATCCTAAGTTTCATCATTGATCATTCTTACATAATTGTGACTGTTGAATTGTTATTTAGTTATTTGCTTGATTTTATTTGATTGCTTTAATTTCCATTATTCACTTTCTTTCAAATAATATTTTAATACTTTATAAAAATTTAGATTCACTTAGTTTTAATTATTTCCTCGTAGGATAATCTTTGATACTACAAGTTTGTGATAAGTATACTTGTAGATATTGAAGGTTTTATTACAAGTAAAAATTGCTCAACCAGAAGTTAATAAAAGATGTTGTGAATTTCTTCTATTGTTGGAAACCAACTTTAATGCAACAAAGAAAGAAATGAAGGTAGTTGGTAGACTTTTTAAAAGGGAATACTCCTATCAAATCACCAACACGACCATCTTGGACTTATTATTATGGAATTTGATCCAAAAGAAATGGCAATTAAGCTGGAAAACTCAAATGAACAGATGATGCACCTTGAGATGAGAATGATCCAAAAAAAACTACAAAATGGATTTTACCTTTATATATGCCTCAAACTTCAACTTTTAAAGGAGATACTTAAAAGATGGAAATTGGAAAATATATACACAACAATATGAATGTCATAGATAATACTAGGTGACTTCAACATTATTCTTAAGAGAAATGAAATAGAGAGAAATATGGGACAACAATCTTACAATCCTTAGAGATTGTGTACAAATAATAAAGGTGACTAATTTAAAGATGGAGGGCTGGTTTTGTTCTTGTATAAACAAATAAAACACAAAGTGGATGTTAAGGAAAAAAACAAGATAAAGCATTAGAAAATGAGGCCTGGTTGGGAAAATTCCTAGAAAGTAAGGCTGAATTTAAAGCCCTTAGAATATTTTCCACCATCTAATCATTATTCACGACCTGTATTTTATTAAAATCATAAAAATCCTCTCCATATTCAATAACCACTAGGTGGAGGAGGAGGGATACATTAAAACCATAATTAAGGCATGCAACATAAGATCAAAAGGAGTAAAATGTTCATATGTGGAGGAGGGATACATTAAAACCATAATTAAGGCATGCAACATAAGATCAAAAGGAGTAAAATGTTCATATGTGTAAAGAATTAGCATTCATAAATTAATAATTGAAGATACTTAATGCTAAGAGACATCCACATACTAAGAATATTGAAGCTACAAATTCCAAGTTGGTATTAGCTCAAGCACCCTAAATCAGAACCTGCTTGATAAGAAACTTAGTGAAAAGGAAAAAACTACTAAAAATACTATAGTAAAGCAAAGGAGATTCATAACACCATCTTGAAACAATTAGCTCACATTAGCTAGTTCAAAAAAGGAGAAAAGAACACCAAAATCTTCTATAAATCAGTTTAAACAAGGAGTATTACCAATAGAATACGTTCTTTTACAAAATCATATGGTACGAAACCCTGTTTACTATAAGATCGAAAGGAAGAAGCTTATAGATACTTCAATGACTTCCTAAGGAAAAAAAACATAATAGTTCCTCAATCCGTTTACTTAGATCATTCATAAGGAACCAAATAGTTCAAAAATGAAGATTGTCTTATATATAGTAACCTTATAAGAGATTAAGAAAGTTATCTTTATACTAAATCCCTTAAGGCTCTAGGCTCATGTAGATACAGTTGGTACTTCTTCCACAAGGCATGGCAATAATAAAAATATGGTAATTGAGGTCATTCAAGGACTCTTCATTAATAGGAACCTATTAAGTGAACATAACAAAACACACTTTTATTTTATCTAAAAAAGCATGATCTTAACTTGTTAAATAATTACAAGCTTATTGCATGTTGCAATTTTATCTACAAATCTATTTCCAAAGTAGTGGCAATGAGACTAAAGAAAGCTTTACAAAAAATAATAATCTCAAGGTACTTTTTAAAGGGCAGATTGATAGTGGATAACCTTTTATTAGCTTATGAACTTTTCAAGGATTATGCTAGGAAAAGAACTCCAAAGAATTGTGCCTTGAAACTTGATTTCAGCAAGGCTTTTGAAACCATCAATTGGGATTTCATAATATAACTTCTTTAAGTATTTTATTGGCCAAATCAATTTAAAAACTAAGTTAGATAATGCATATCATCCTCCTATTTTAGCATTCTAGTCAATGGGGAATCCACAAAAATTTTTAAGGGAATCAAGGGGCTAAGGTTGGGGGACCACTTATCCCCCTCCTTTTCATACTATGCATGGATGCCTTATCCATATTGTTTAGCCACAATATTGTCATAAACCTAAGGTTTGTATTTCATAACAGATGCCAAGAATTGGGACAATCTTTTATAGAGTGAATTAAAAGTCCATATGCATAGTCTTCACCACACTATAAATGATCAATGAACTTCTTATTTAGGAGTTTAACCTTAACAAAAGTCAACTAATTCTTTGATCAAGTGTAACGGTAGAAGCGTATTGGATATCAAAAGTACCAAGATTCCATGTTAAACAACCTCCAATCATATAGCAATGCATGTATCTATAAGGAAATTAATGTATAAGGATTACGTCCCTTTAAATGAGAAAATCATAAAAGACTCAATCATTAGACTCATAAGGATCTATCACAAGCTGGTAAACTAACAATCAAATATATCCTCAATTCCCTCCATATATATTGTTCAACACATATAATTCTTTCTAAAGACGTAATAAGGTTAATAGAGAGAATTATGAGATCTTTCTATTAAGGTGGAAGCAAAAGGGAAAGTGTTAGAAAAAGTAAAATAGGAAAAAGATTGCAAGCCCAATGGAAAGGGTAGACTTTGTATCACCATGATAAGTCATAAAAAAGGGTCTTACTTGTAAAAAGATTATAGAGGATGTTTGAAGGAGAAGAGACTTTTTGGGACTTAATAGATTGATAAGTGCTTAATTGTCAATACAGTTAATCTATGATACTCAGTGATTATTACTTTGAAATGCTTAAGATAGTCATTTTAGTTCATATTTGATTTTACGTACAATTTAGAAGCAAATAGCTAAAGTGAGTTGAAAGCATACCCATTGAGCCATCTTCTTGAGGTTCACAATCAATTGGCTTCATAGAACAAGAAGAAGAAGGATTAAAGCAAGCAGAGACAAGAAAATGCATAAGAGGAAGAGTATATGTGGAAAACATCAAGTATGGAGGGTTATTGGAGACTCACGGCCATGCATGAGTTTGTCATGGCTGTGAGACATCACTCACGGCCATACAAGATATCTCACGAGCATGACACACATTGCATGCTCATGAGCCATGGTTGCATATGACTGTGACTTCTTGCAAACTCACCCAAAAACCTAGTTTTTGTTATAAATACATTATGTTGACGACAGAAACATTTCATTCTTCATTTTTGGGGTTTCAGGATGACAAAAGAAATAGAGAGAGCTACTTCTTAGAGGCCCATAGAGAAGATAGGGGGTTAGGCTTCTTGATAATGATTCAAAGGTGAAATCAACACCCAAATCACGGTTAGCATATTTTCTCTTTGTTTAATGTTGAATCTTTTTGTAAGGATTGTTATTGATGTTCTATGTTGAATGATTTGGGTATTGAAAAGATGATCTTAATGCATTCATTTGATTTTTTATTATAATCTTGAATATAATTCATAATTGTTATGTTTGAGATTTGTTAGTAACTACTAATGACCTTGAATCATTAGGAACAACGTAACTTAGGTAAGATAACCTGAGCTTGTGAGATTACTGCCTACATTGATCTGTCTTCCATTTTATAATGTGGCTGTCTAATTAAATCTAGAGAGTGTGTTCTAACTTATTCGATAGTTAGGTTTAATTAACGAACGTCTCTTAATTAAACACGACCTAAGGAAAAACTAGAATTAGTAGAACGTGTTGTTAGTCCATAATCAATGTTCCTATAAGAGGTGTGAAAGCATTATAATAATGAGATGTGTTTAATCGTGTTTAGGCTGAGATTAATTTGAGAACCAGGTTTGACACATATTTGACACTTATCTCTCTTTTGACTATTTTCTTTAAATTGCATGCATAGTTTAATTTTATTTTAATTTCTCAATTGCATCAACTCAAAACCCCCCTTTTATTCCTTTACATTGATTATTTTCATTACCAGAATTAACCAAACATTTCCTGTGGATATGATTCCGAATCACCATAGTTACAAATTTTCAGTATGCAAAGTTAGATAAATTTTGCAGCGCATTCGATACACGTTGTCAAATTTTGGCATCATTATCGAGGAGTGTGATGATTTAATTTTTTTAATTATAGTTGATGTTTTGAGTATATATATGTTATAATCGTTTCTTTTAGTTATTTGTTAATCTTTAACCATTTGTTAGTGTTGGTGTATGGTAGCTACCAGATCTCCTTATAGAGAATCTGTACAATTTGATCTAGAGATCGAGAGGACATTATGGATTCAGAAGTAGAACCAGAACTTGAATTCGAAGAAACAATAGAAAATTCAAGAATGCTAAGAGGGTTGGCTTCACCAGACTTAACCCAATGACCTTTATGCATTATATTTCTTAATTTTACTGAGCATATTACTTTTAAGCTTAAGTCTGGGTTAACACATTTTTTACCCGATTTTCACGATCCTACAAGTGAGGATGTGCATAAGCATCTCAAGGAACTTGAAGTGGTGTGTCTCAACATGAAGCCTCCAGGGGTGACAGATGAGCAAATCATGTTAAGAGCTTTTTCATTCTCACTAAAAGATGCAACAAAGGATTGGTTGTTTGATCTACTTATTAAGAGTGTGAACACTTGGCTAGAAATGAAGAGATTATTTTTGGAAAAAAATTTTACAACATCAAAGATAACAAGTATACAGAAGGAAACCTGTGGCATAAAGCAACATAATGGAAAGTCCCTTTATGAGTATTGGGAATGCTTCAAGAATTTTCGCACCACAACATTCTAGAGTACCTTCTCATCCAGTATTTTTACAAAAGATTACTACCAATGAAGAGGAGTCTAGTTGATGTAGCTAGTGGTAGGGTACTATGTGAGAAGATTCCCATTGAAGCTAGGATTTTACTTGATAGCATGGCCACTAATACTCAACAATTTGGCACTAGCAATGATGTTCATCAGGTAAATGAGGTAAGTACTTCATCTATCGAAGATCTTTTAAATGAGCTAACATCTTTTAATAGACAGTTGAATAGGAACAAGTAAAGGCATGCGGAATATGTTCAAACATGATTCATCTGACTAATGAGTGTCCAACATTGCATGAGAAAAGTATGGATTATGCAAATGTTGTAGGAGGACTTTCCTATCTAGTACAGCCCATACTCCTATACGTATAACCCAGGCTGAAGGGATCATCCCAATTTGAATTATGGGGGGAATAGGCAACATAATTACTTCCAGAATAGGCCACAAGGTTCACAATAATTTCAACTAAAGCCACAAGCTTCCTTTTCCAATTCAGGTACACCTCTATATGACTTTATCAAGACTTTTATTGCTAACAATCTTCAATTTCAATAGGGTATATAGTAGATTCAAAAAAATGTACAATAGTTTTAGCAGGAAACAAAATGGAGCATACAGAATGTGGAAAACCAAAGGGGTTAAATGGCAGTAAGGCTCAATAGTATAGAATCACAAAGTGGAAGAAAACTGTCATCTCAACTTTAGGTTAACATGAAGAACGTTGATGTTATAACCTTGAGGACCGGAAAAGAGATTAAGGTTTCTAAGAGAACTCCACCGAGGTTTGCCAATGAAGTAGAAATCGAGAAGGAGTTGGGAAAGGAAAAAAAACCCCTCATCATACACAAAGGTAAACTTCGAAAGCTCTAATTTCATCAAGACTAACCCTCCACCGTTTTCTAGCAAATTGCCAAGACTAAACAAGGATGAGAAAGAAAATGAGATATCAAAGACTTTTCGAGAAGTGGAAGTAAACAAACTTTTGCTCGATGCAATTAAGCAAGTATTGAGGCATGCAAATTCCTCAAGGAATGGTATTCACATAAAAGAAGGCTGAGAGGTGATGAAAAGGTAATGATGAGTCAGAACGTGTATGCAGGTTTTAAGAAGAAAATACCTCTAAAATGTCAAGATCTACTATTCCCTGTAAAATTGATAACACTGTGATTAATATAGCTATGTTAGATTTGGGAGCTTCAATTAATGTTATACCTCGTTCAATTTAAGCTTCCTTGAATATGGGCCCTTTGAAAGAAACAAATGTTATCATACAACTACCCAGATAGTGTAGTTGAGGATGTTTTAGTGCACGTAAATAAGTTGGTATTTCCTGAGGATTTTTTTGTTGTTGATATGAATGATGAAGCTTCATACAATCCAATACTTATCTTGTTGGAAAGACCATTTCTCAATACAACTCAGACAAAAATAAATGTTCGAGAGGGCATTCTCACAATGGCATTTGATGGGGAAGTGATTCATTTTAACATTTTTGAGGCCATGAAACATCCTCATGATGATAACTTTGTTTTCTTTGTTGATGTAATTGATCCCCTAGTGTAGGAAATGCTTAAGTTCAGTTACAAGGATCGTTTAGAAAAATGATCCTTGCAATATAACAAAGCTTTATCAATTATTGTAGAAAAATGTTACCCTTTTTCGTTGAATCCATCCCACAAAGTCCAAATACGTAAATAGGTAACTAAACTATAGCAACAATTTTAGATGTTACATATATGAGTTCGTTGCAACTTTTTTAAATTTTGTTGTCTTTTCTTATATTTAACAACAAATTATTATTATCGTTACTTTTTAATATTATTAAATGTAACACTTTAAAATTTGTTGCATTATATTAATTTTTAACATTTTTTTAAACTGTTGCAATGATATTGTTGCCTAAAACTATTTTTGTCGTAGTGATTTATCATTACTCATAACTTTTGCATATGTTGAATTTGGTGATTTGGCCATGTATGATTATCTCATTATCAAATGTTGTGTACCGAGTCTAAATACATGCCTAGATAAATGTATTAGAGATACAAATATTAACATATAAATACCATAGGGAGAAGGGAGGAACGACGTTTGCTACTTACTATATCTATATCTATTGTTGAGTGGTTTGGTAAGAAAGTAGAGACACCACCATCTTATTGTATAGAAGTCTAAAACTTAATGTGAGCAGATATTTAAGAGATATTTGGGTCCTTTATTTTAGTGAATACAAATATACTCATTTACCAATTACTTTATAAAATTATATAATATCCTTATCATTATACTATTTATTAAAAAATGTACAAATGATGACTACCCGTTATGGGCTACCTAATTGAATCTTAACAACGCGTGAACTCTCCTGTTGCAACGTCCAACTTCCCACTTCCTACTTCCTCCTTTTTTTGTTTTCTTAACACACTAATTTAGAGACACATATGGTGCTTAATTTAAGCATATAAAGGCATAAACGTCCTGGTCTCATCTTAATGAAATTGAATAAAATAGCCGACTCGTTGAAGTGGCAGAAAATGCTCATTTTAGTATTTACAGTCATTTCCTCTTCCAATTCTGCAAATCTCTCCTTTCTAGTGCACAATCAAAACCGAATGCCACATTCCCAAAACAGATTAATAGTAAAATCCATGAATCAATTCTACTTTGTCAATTGGAAGGAACATGGTAGTATTTGCCTTTACACATGCACCTATAAACAATTGGGCATGACTCTGTTGAGCACTTGAAGCTCACCATCACCCTCTTGCATGGAGTACACGGTCCACAGGCATGGGAACAATCCGGCAAGCTTGACCCTGTTGGGTATAATTCCATTCCCAATTCCTCTCTAACTCTTGATTCCTACATTAATTATATCATTCAGGTTAATTACTAATATATTAATATTAACTATATAGATACACTTCCAATTACCATCGATTTAGATTAACCTTTGGGTAATGATCATAACCTTCATTGCCGTTTGTTGTTGCCCTTGATCCTCCTTGAGCACTACCCGAAATATCTAGCAAACAAATCAATCTATAATTTATAACGTAACAAGATCTTGATTAACAACCAAATGACGGTGATTAAATATGATGTGAAAGCTACTTACGGCGATGGGGCAACATCCGGAGGCTCTTACCAACCATGATTACCGTCAAAAGAAGCATGAAAAGAAAAACAGTGTGTGTTCCCAGTAAGAGCTTCATTTCTCGTCGTGGCTTTGAGTAAAGGGGACACATTGTATATATATCGTTTTAATCAATGGGGAAAGATGTACAGCTGAGGCAGTTCACATGATCCATGGCTATCTTTTAATTTCAAAGTTTTCACATGTTTCGTCGAGTCTATTAAATAATATGGAAAAGGTGTAAACATCTGAAGCTTTAAATGAAGTTCATGTAAATATATCAAACATTTATGATCTTTATCGTCATGTAATGTACAACTTAATAGTTACCATTTGCTTACGATTTCAGTTGCCTAGTAACAAGTAGGACTTGGGACAGATTATTCCATAATCTAACAGTGAAACCAAGTTTGAACATCTAAGGAACATAACATTGAATTGAAGAAGACCTGCAATAAACGTGAAGATCAGGCCTTCGTATTAAATGAACTAACTTTAGTTGTCCATGCATTTATGGTTGTGGACAACTGTTTTCCCGTCATTATTATGTTTCCCATTTTGCTCTCGACATTCTACTTTTGTAAAGATGAAAATGCTCTAGTTTACTTTGTTGCTTCGCATGTCTACTTAGAAGTAAACGAGATTACTTAGAGCTTTGGCATATAAGGAGGTTTTTATTGGTCCGACCACTAAAATATTCATTTTTCTTTAGCATTGATAATACTTGACGGGAGTAAATAGTTGAATATCCAATGCCATCATCATATATACTTGTAAGGGATAACAGATGCTATAATGTTAAAAAACAAAATTATATTTTTCCTTTTAATGCTAAATCTTCAATTAAACAAATAATCTTTTAAAACTCTTATAATTCGAGTTAAAACATTAATTTTGTTAATTTTTTAATGATATCAATAATGGAATCACTTTCAACTTAACATCTAGACATTTATGTGAAAATTTTATGAACACATGAATATCTTTATAAACTGATTCACAACTCATAGAATTAATTCACGGACCACTTAATTTTTCTTAAATAACTTGCCTTTCAACCCTAATTTTTTCCTTCCTTATCTAAAAATGAGTATTTCCCCCTTTCTGAGTTTGTCGTCATAATTGAGATGTTTGCATAGTAATGAATTTGATGTTAGTGGCGTCATAATTTCTAAGTTTGTCCATATATGTTGCTTTTTTAATTAACATCAAAGTAGGAGGACTTGATTCAATAAGCAGAAGGACTTTCTAACACTCGAAATATGACTAATTGTTACAAAGGAGATGCAGGGAATAAAATTTAAGTACGTCGTTCACAGCAACACTCCTAGTCCTACAAGAAAGCATTTCTATAAGACATCACCTACAAAACACCTATAACACCAAAGTTACCAACCAATTTCTTATGCAACCACAAAATTGTGTTGAACAGCTTTAATTAATCGTGCTAACCCCGTGATGAAATGTAAGCTACATTTGTGTAAGCCATATTCTTCACTTTCTTTGAACCCTCCATTGACTTGTTTGATTTACGTTTCTTTGATTTTAATAAGTCGGAAGTTTGTTGCTCTTCATCATCATTGTCAGCTAATATCATCGCATCTGCATTCTTAATGATGGAAATTAAGAATGCAAGAAATTTAGGCTCAATAACTGACATTCCATTGAGAGTATAGAGTATAGTCAACCAAAAATGTGCTTCTTATGAGTCTGTCTATCCTGCTGAAATGCCTCTGAGGATATGGTATTAGACCTTCAAGGAGTCCCTGGATTCCTCTGATCTGAAACGTGTAACAAACTTTATAAGAATTATTTCCTCCTTCTGAAAAACTACAAATACAAGACTGAAGGGATATGTTAATCAAATTACATAATAACCATCAGAAGCCATCTTTTCTCTACGTATAGGAGTCTCCAAGGTTTGAAAATTCCAGTATTGAAATTAAACAACAAGGTTGCCTAATCACCTTAGCAACAATATCACTAAAAGTAATGATACACAAGCCCCTATTGGATGTTATAAATTAAAATTCTCCACCTATCTCTAAAATTCATCGAATCATAAGACAGCAATAAGCTAAAGCAATATGCTCTCTGAAACTCATGAGAAAGATAACCTCGAGAATTTCAGTTGGACTAAAAATTTTAAATATTTGAAACAGCAAACATTGTGCAACATGACAGAGCTTTGACTTCGTATTCCATTCACGAATATAACCAAAAAAAAACACATGTAATTCTTCCTTGCCAAGAACATGAAGGGCATTTGCTATTTCGTGGTCAATATCCTTCTTCCTGCGAGGCACAACACCGGACATTTGAAAGATTGTAGACGAGAAACTAGCATACTTGCTTGTATGAGTCTAAGGAATGCTTAGATTGATACCTGCAACATTCAGCAAATAGCTTATGAGGTCTACGAAGTTCAAATGCTAATTGTAAAGCGTTTTCCAATTATTGACCTCTCAAAACCCTTTCCTCCTGCATAAACATCAATTGGACAAATTTCAGCAATTTTCATTCCAATTTTTTAAGAAAGATCACCTCTTTTCGAAAAGCTTCCTCCTTATGTATAGCAGTTGAATCATACCACAGATTGACAACACCATCACCACCACCACTAGGAAACATTTCAATCTTTTTTCCAACAGCCAAGGCCCAAACCTGCAAGCTAAAATCTATTGAGTAAAAGGAAAAGGGCCGAAAGACACCATAATTCGTAACCATGAAAACTGATTGGACCAGCTAGCATAGAAGACAACTTGATGAGAAACTCGTGTTCACTTCGACAGACAGGATGCTCGTGTGCCTTTTAATTGTAAACAGGCATGTGTAGGGTAAGGACGATAATTAGATAACCGTCTGTAAAAGTGCTGGAATGTGATACTGCCTCTGAATCCTTTGGATTAGAACATTTCCATTTTCTTCTATTGTTATCCAGGAAAGTTCATTGCAGACAAGGTAAGTAGGGGCTATAAAGTTTAAGTTCATATTGGTCGAACCGTATGTCATCATGTTCCTACCCTACCATGGTCATAAGAAGAAGAAAAAAAGTGATTGAAAAATTTCTTTTCCTTTTCCCACTATATCAAGGAAATTTAGGTGCTCAGTTTTGTCTTCTTGTCAGGCACGAAATCCCTTCATCAAAGACAGAGTGTAAATAACAGATTTTCTATTATAGGTTTTATATTTCGTTTAGACTAGTGGTCTTCTGTTGAAACTGCAACGAAGCTAGGCAATATTAAGTTGGTTGATCAAGAGGTTCTGGGCCATACTGGTCGTGAAACATATCATTATTTGGCTGATTATGTTTTATATCGCAGTTTGTAGAAGGCTAACACTTAAAAAAGAAAATTAACCCTATACCAACGAAAGAAAAAACATCTCCTTATGTTACCGAAATACCAAGAAGCTTTTTTTGGACAGGTGTTGAAGCGCAGTGATTCTAGCTGCAACTATAAAATCAATTAAATATGGCTAAAATTTATAGTCTGGTAGAAAAGAGAAAGCAGACATTTCTGTCTAATTAAAAGCGCCAAAACCAAAAGGTTAGGTATTACCAAAATAATAATAAAAAAGATTCAGAATTTGCTTTTTTTTTCTTTCCTTTTATGGAATCAATATTCAACTTGGTATCAATTGCATTATATTGTCATTTGTCAAACAAGCGAGGTTGTCAACTTTGAACGCAAGCAAATCGAAGAAAGAGGCTCGTAACACCTTCCCAGCTCTCTTTGCTTTCGGTATATAATAAAGTTCTTATTATAAGGGCCAACGTCCAAAAGTTGTGGTTTAGAGAAATGATTTACAAACATAATTCAGGAAATGATCAAGAGAGTCAATTGCTAATTTGGACTTACTAGAGCAATCAATAGTAAAATTTAACAACATTTTTGCGCCCCAGCCAAAAAATGCAATGACTCAACCTATTCACTTTTATCAAATAAAATAAAAAACTATCATATGTACTTTAGTCCAAATGAGAAAATTCTTGCCGTTTTTCTTTAGTAGCTTCGGGAAAGGGTGAAGAGGTGAAAAGATTATGAACAATTATCTTAGACACCATCTGTTGCTATCTGTAACAGAATCATTCTATTCATCCCCTCACCTTCATGGTCTTTTGAGAATCAAAATATTAGGATTTGACGAAGATTTGGGATTTTCATTTTCTTTTTTCTTTCCAAACAGAGAAACTCTAACGACGGTGCAGTAGAAAGACATATGGTCATTTCACCATATTCCATAGTCCCACAAGCATCGTTGCTGAATTGACTCCCTCACTCACCTGATTTAGAACGAGATCTTCCTCTCAGAAAATCCAAAAACAAAAAACAAGAAAGGACAAACACAAACGCCATTCCATGTTGAGCCTCGAGTCACCGTAGAGTTTCTTAAAGATGTGAAGAACAAAAAGCGCAATATGGAAAGAATTCAAGGCAGCAATTTTGGAAGCTATTACGCTACGTTTGGTTGCTGTCTCCAGTATCTGGAGACGGGACGGAACAGAACGGAACGAAACAAAAGCTGGAGACAGTGAGGTGTTTGGTTGTGGTGGACAGAACAGAAATTTCTGTCTCCATGTGGAGGACAGAATGTGTTTGGTTGCAGTGAACAGAACGAAAAAATAGTGACAATGACAAAAATACCCTTGGTCCTTAATATGATTAAAAATATGTAATTAATAAACAGTTTGATGAAGAACTATGTGTGATAGTTGAAAAAAGTTAACAAATAATAATAATTACAAATATTAATTCACAAAAA
>JANQBM010479472.1:6548-17626 GCA_025594535.1 Erythroxylum domingense
TGGCATAAACAACACTTTTCCAATTATGATACGAAAGATTGATCCAGGACAAATCCAGATTTAGGCTTTGCTGTCGAGCCCCGGCCAGATAGAGATCCCTCGCATAGCTATCTCTGGCCAACCAAGCCAGGATCAGGATATCACCCTGATTTATCATATTCTCAATCCAATCCATTTCGGAATTTATGCTATTCATACCTCTTCCTATATTTCTCTTTCTTACCTTGATAGATAGAGACAGCCATCTATTTGTTTACGAGTGAGCAGATATTCTGAGACTGCCCTCACCCCTGCCTTAGCTCTTGTTGAACCAGGAGTGAGTTAACCAAGCGTTCAAGCTATTTCCCTTCCAAACTCTCCTTCTGTCTTTCCCGACTTGGACTATGAGATTGAGAGCTTACTATATTACCCCGGGAAAGGGAACTCGATTGAACTGACATGGAACGGAGGAACTCGAACTGTAAGCTTGCCTTAGTTGAATGAAAAACTCCAGCTTTTGGTACAACCCGAAGAGCTCAATCTTAGGATACCTCAGAAGGAGAGTGAGTTTCCGGGCATCTAAACCTGGAAATCTCAGATTTTGTTTCATTGCAGTGAAAGAGTAGATTGGAACAAAGCACCCTAATAAAGGAAAAAGGAATTTAGGACATCATTCCCGAGGGGAAGAAAACTGGCACGAGTGAGATCTCACTTATTAAAACAAAAGCCATAACCCTAGATGCCAAGATCCACAGGCACTCCTAAGGCTTGGTGAGCTAGGTTTAGTGACTGGGGCGGAATTGGAGCTTCTTAGCGCTTAGACTACTACCTATGAGCTTCAACCTTACCGCCCCGTGGGCTTACTTAGATGGAAGAGAAGAGGTAGTAAGCAAAACTTTCTACGCTACGATCTTGCTTATGAAATAAGAAGTTACCTTGAAAACAACCTCTTTTATTTTCTTTTTTATATAGGAAAAAAAGGAATAGTCTAGTTCTCTGTGCCTGCTTTATGCTGACGAGAGAAGTCCCCTGCATCGAATATGGTATAGGCTGGGGCATTGGTTTTCTTTAAAAATACGGGTATAGGGCGTTCTGTCAATCAAACTGGGCACTCGCTCTTGAGGGGTACGGCTTCACGCTAGGGAGAGAGGAAGGATTACGCTACTGCTAGCATTAATTGCTCTAGGCGTTCTATGGCTCTCAATCCATTCTACCATGCCTATAGAATTCATTCCCTTTAGCATAACTTTGAAACTAGTTGATGATAACCCCTCGTCATTACAGCAAGAGATCTTTCTATTGAATAGCGATCTATCTACGTAAGTTCATTAGAAAGAAAGGAGGAGGGATTATGAACAAGGCCTGGACTGGCTTTTAGACTGATTATCTGGTGAATACGACCTAGGATGGACAAGCAAGCGAGCTATCTATGCATCTGAAAGCAAGCCTTCGACGGCACTAGAGGCCAAGACCTCTACCACTGGATTTAGCCATGGATCAATTAGTATTTAAGGTAATTCTCACCTTTATCATAGAAAATTGGGTATATGCTTTGCTAGACTAGATATCGAAGCTCTACTGACTACTCCACGCTAACCTGTGTACTACCGCTTCCATGCTCGCTCACTGAAACTCTTGCGCTAGATTACGTTTCGCTTAACTCTCGGGATGGATTGGAAAGATCTAGTAGTTCCATGTCGGGTATTGAAAGAAGAAAGCACGCGCAGGAAGACTGCCTGTGACTCCCACTGGCACATATTGACAGATCGGTTACACCTATACTATTGAGAAAATGACTGATCAAGCAGACCCCCCTTCGCTGCTCTTGTCTCTGTCACCAGCTTTTCAGATCTCTATTGCCATGAAGGAACATTTCTACCTTTATCTTAGCACGAGAGCGGCATATCGTGGGTCAAAGACCTTTGGTCCCTGTCCGTTGACGGAAAAGAGAAAGGAAGATTGGGCTTGTGAAAGGATTGCTGTCAAGCTCTACTCTTAAGCATCAAGATCGCATGTTGGATCACCGCCAACTGATCATCATATAGCACGATTCAAACTCCTACCGCTTCGCTAGTGAGCTATCCACTTCTGCTGTAAAAACGAATATCCATGCAGGTCTTGACCTGACACGAGCTATTGAAGCTCTCTTCCTAGCCCTGCCCCCACCTTCAGTCACATAGGTTAAACAGCAAAAGAGACTAACACCTAATAAGGGTATACGTAGGCGCATGTCCAGAAGCAGATGGGGATTGAGTACCTGTTCAAATTGGTTGGATAGGGGTAGTAGTTTCCATCCAGCCAGTCTCAGTTTACAGCAATCCAGAAGCAGTAATTGCTTAGCCAATTGCATAAGCCTAAGCCTCTGGATGGATAGGAGAGAATAGAATAGGTTTCAGGCTAATTTCCTGCCTGGCCTCTGTCTTCGAGCTAGTTCGAGTGCTCGTTGGAGTACTTGGAGTACTAAGCCCATCTAATTACAGTGTACGATAAAAACCCTACTTTTATAGTACTAAGGCAAGCAACTGGGCAAGCATACTAACGGAAAAATCAAATTCTATCAGAACCCATCTATGACATAACCCCCTTACCTTAATAAGGGTCGGCGACTCCCAGGTATCTTCCCTTGAAGAAAGGCTTTATCAGTCCTCTTAATAAGTTAACGGTCTACAGGAAGGCTAGTTCCCGTTGGAGTCTCTTTTTAAGTATTGGATTGTCTCTCTTCTTATGGGCAAGTAAGAAGGTCTTTCAATCTAAGTATTTGTCACAATTTGGAGAGTAGCAGTAGTCCTAATAGTTAGATTCCTTGTGATCACAAACTTTTTCCAATGCATGAAGTTCAAGTTGATTGATATAGTCTGCCAAGTGAGATTGATTCTAGCTTCATACCTCTTCACGAGAGTTCGTGAAATACTCTATTTCAAAGTAGATCTTGAAGGAAGTTTAGATAGACTTGATCCCCTCCCCTACTTCCATGCTCTCTCTATTCAGTCTCTTTTCTTGCAGTCAAATTCAATGCATTCTTTCATCTTCTGTGTATGAAGTTCAAATCGCTACTTTTCACTTTTTCTTTGTTATATGCTTCACTTCAATTCAGGGCAAGGTCTTTAAAGCCAGCTTATTCCCCCAAAAGCAAGAGCTGATGAAAGGGATGACTATTCTTCTTCAAATGCAAAGAGCTTTTATTCTATTATAGGAAAAACCCAAAGATCTCATTCCTCTTTTTTTATATCCAACAGTTTCTTCTCTAGCCGCCTCAACTATCTTTATCATATCATCTGATCTCTCTTCTCAAACTCTTTCAAACTGACTGAAAAGCCTAGATTCAAGCTAAAAAACAAGAGTTAAGACGGCTAGGTCATACCATACAGAGTAGAAATGCAGTTCCTAAAGATGTGCCAGTAGTTGAAAATTTCTTATCATCTGGAAATTCAAAATGAAAAAGAAATGGATAGAGATTGATCTGATTCCCCCTTCCTCGAGTCCCACTGCTGATTCTAGCACAACAAAAGCTGCACCCTATTCTTGTCTTGCAAAGAAAGAGCTTAGACTACTACTGCTACTAGCACTAGAAAGGCATAAAGCGAAGGGCCGCTAAGGGCTTTTTTCTGGCTTAGAGTCACCAAGAATCTCTCAGTCAACCAAGCCAGGAAAGGAAGAAGGTAAGGCTGATTCGAGACTAAGAACAGCGGCACCGGTTACGATCACAGTAAGAGTTCAACTAAGATTTTTTATATACACTACACGATTTCTTGCATTCAGTTGAATGTGCGAATTCCCTCTCATCTCATCTGTCGATTCAAAAGGAATTTATCGAGATGAATCCCGGCTTTCAGTCAAGTGCAAGAGTTGAAGCAGGTGGCATTCCCATTCCCCTATTTGAAAGAGGCCTTTTCGCGCCCTTTTCTTTCAATTGTGCACAAGCTAAAGCTTCCCTTGCTTCAGGAAATTCATTAACAGCTTATTCTGATTTAATTGTTCTTCCTCCAACAACGGATATTCCAACAAGACCAAGAGCAGCGGATTCTATAACACCGGATTTGCGGCATCAGCGTATTCTCTTCCTGAGACACCTTCCTCCAGGATAAGTCAACCTTGCCTTAGTCAATCCCTTTTGAAGAACCTCTTCTGATTCACTTCCTCCAGGTTTAGAAAGACCCAGGGGGAGTTCTTCTTAAATTAATGAATTTCTCGATGGGAACCTCTTAATAGAGTGGAAAACCAAGCCAAGACTTTTTAGCTCGAGTGAAGTGCCCCAAGGGAAAGAAGAGACGAAGAAGGTGGGATCTTTACTTGGAAGTAGGAATTGTCTAATCAAAAGGAAGTCTTAGAACATCATACAGGAATGGTTGGGAGCGAAGGAATAGGGGACAAGGTGCTCGACCAACTAATCAGTATTGGGGATAACTAATCTAGCTATTAGCTAAAGGTAGATTGCTTTCAAGCTACTCGGCTAACTAGGATCGGAGTGGAATTAAGACTCCCCTCTCGGAGTTTCACTGTGAACTGACTTAGCCCTTCACTTCTTTCTTTCCCTCACATTTACCTCACATCAAGGAGAGCATTCTTCTTCACATTTGAGAAGCATCAAGGATTCCTTGTTCTTTGGAAGGGAATCCACTTCTCCTCCTGCCGAAGACTGAAGAGTAAACCTTGCATTTATTATCTAAGGATTAACAAGGTTAGTAATAGGCTATAGGCTCGACTGCAAGGAGAGAAGGAAGCAGCTTTACTTTCACGACTATCAGGGCACCTACTGAACTAGATGCAACTCAAAAGAAAGCTCCAACTCTATCTAGTGAAGGTTTAGGCTTTCTTTGCCTCGGACAAGCTTTTTTCTTTCCTTGCGTCTCTTACTTCTGCTTCTGCTAGGTGAAGAAGCTATGAGACTATTTAAAGGCTTATTCGAGCCAGTCTAGTAGGCATCGCTTTCTATCGGAACCGTTAGCCTCGCCCCATTAAAAAAGCTATCAATCTGATTCCCGAAGTCAAAGTCAAGCTTCCCCACCTGGCAAGAGTGAAACTCTCTCCTTGACGTATTGATGGTTCCATCCTCTCTTAGTCTTGGCTCTGCCTCGTACTACCTTCGCTCCTAACTACCTAACGCCGAGCTAAGTGCCCTCCTTTCCATCTCCGTCTTAGTAGAGCTTCCACCTCCTTTCAGTTGAAAAGCCAGTTCTTCCGAGCGGGAAGTCTTATGAATCTTAATTGTCACTTCTTTATGACTTCTTGTATGAACAAAGCAAAGTGGAAAAAGCCTTTTTGAACTAGCCAAGGAAGGAAAGTAAGGAAAGCGGGAAAGGTCCGATACAAAGGAAAGGGTTGCGAGGCTTAACGATTTAGAATATAGCTGTTGAGGTGGCACTTGTTCCCCCGGGGCGGGGGTATATGCCCGTAGCTTTCTTCTGTCACTTCTTTCAGATCAATGAAGTTGAAAAGTAATAGAGTAAGGGACCCTTGTTTACAAAGCTGTCACTCCAAGAACTCGAAGTCAAGCATCTTCGGGAATATCCAGATTAGTCTTCAACTAGAGAAAGGATAGGAATCTCCTTTGCAGAGTTTTCTTCTCCAGCTGATGTAGCGGTAAAAGATTCTATTCTTTCTGCGGTCTAGTTACGTCTTTCCTCTCCCTATCTAAAGAGCTCTATTAACATATACCCTCTCCTGACTCTCTATCATTTTAAGAAAGCAGCAAATCCTTCTCTCTATTCTACTATCCGATCTCGTCTGTTGAAAATCGATCTTAAATATGGTCATATCTTCGTTATCCCAATAGTCAACCTTCTTACTTCTCTTCGCATCTCGAAAGACGCAAAAGATCTGTTATTAGCTTATTTATAAGCAGTCGAAAGTCCTTAAAAGCCTTTCTTTTTGGCTTACTTGCCTTTTTCCTTAAAGCCTATATAGACAGACATAGACTGAGGGCATTCTCGGCATCCATGCTCCTGGCAATGGCAAGATCCGAGATGTCAGTTCTTGAAGACAAGCCTCAATCTGTATTGCCCTTGAACCTAGACCATGGAAATATGGTTATAGCCCAATTCCATTAGTGGGATCCATAGCCTACGGGTCTTTCCCAAGCCAGCTGTGTACCCAGGCAAAGGACACAGAGGCTGAGGCCGCCCCTTACCTTATATGCTGAAAACCGCTAGAACAAGCGTAGGATGCTGACTACACTACATCTATATAGAAAAATGAAGCTCTATCTTCTGCTTTCAATCTGTCTTGTGCCACTCCAGCTTTCACTCAAGCCATTCTTTGAACATACTTTATAGGGGCGACCTTCACTCTTCTTCTCGCTTCCTAACCCTAAAAGCTCACTTCTTTTGGTGTTGCTCCACGATCTGAAAGTAGAACTACGAGATAAATAAGCGGCGGGCTGATCTGACCTGCGCGTCTGCCTTCCTTTCGTCACTACGACTTGGTTTCGAAAGAAGGCTTTCACTGGACCAAAGACATCGAGAACGCCTGCCGCGAGAATGAACAGGTTCGTTCATTTACCAGCACTAGTTCGTACCTTTTCAAGCAGCCGCGACCTCCGGTCTGCAAGCACCTCGGGTCTCAGTTCTAAAGCCAGAACAACTTCCGGCAACAGGGAGACAAGCTTGAAAGCCACACTTGCACACGACACTTGCTCCTTTCTTTCCGACTTGGTGCTTTCAGTCCTGTCGAAATTTTTTTTACTTCTTTAACTAGTGATTTTCTGACAGTCGTGACATCGCTCCGCCAGACCCAGTGTGGACCAGGAGGGTAGTTACACTTTTCGTTCAAGATAAAGGGGAACGATCCGCTTTGCGGACCACCACCGTTGACAAGTCTCCTTAACGAAACAGAAAAGGTCACCGAGGGGCCGACCCGACACCGACCGGCTGAGACTTCCGCGCAGTAGGAGCGGACTGAGTCGGTATTCGTCTACGAGAGGCGCACTCGTATGCCTTTTCGAGGCTTTCCCCTTGTCAATATTCTCGGGTAAGAAAGCAGAACCTCACCTCTTTCAGTTGCTGAACACAAACCTACTTTAGATCCACTAGAACATGTAGATCTACTAGACTACAAACAAAGAAGTTGGTAGCAACAGAACTGCCTCTAAACCACTAGAGACAGTAACCTATAATAATCAGTCTACCTACGCTACATTGTAGAGAGACGTTCGACTCCACGTGTCCGCTAAACAGTTCCGAAGTAGTAAGACGAGTGAATGAAGGTGCTGTAAGCGGTAGTGAATACTCGTTCCATGGAGACAAACCCCTCCGGCGGAAACGTTCCCTCACTATAGACTGAACTCGCTGTGAACCTTTTCGATTATTAGTAGCGGCTCGTGAAGTAGCCCTCTTTCTTTACAAAAAAGTGGATACATGCCCTTTTACTTGATATTATATTAGTCAAGCCTAAAGACCCTTTACTAATATAATAGAAGGTAAGGCAGTCAAGCCCTATCGTTGTAAAGCTACAGCTCCTTGGTGAGAATGAAAAGGTGGTACCCCTATCACAACAAGGCAAGTTCAGTTGACGGACCACTTTTTCCCGGGGGAGGAATCGTTTTTGTAGTTAAAAAGCTTATGCACGTAGTTCGCTGGAAGCTAAGAGTCTTATAGCCCAAAAACAAACGGGAATAGCTATTTTAGTAGTTCCTTAAGACCTTATTACTAATCTATTTATAGTCAAGCAAGCCTTTCACCTGGCTAACACACAAAAAAGCACCAGCCGGGCCTCTCTCTTTGTTTCGATGAAAGCCTCAACGCTCGCGTTCTACGGGGAACTCTTTTGACTATTTACCTTTAAAAAAAAGCCGGAAGCGAAAACTCAAAAACTAGTCTAGTAAAGGGTGCTTGTGTTGTGGTTTTGAGTTCCTTGGCTTGTGTTCTAATAGTTTCCACAGAAAGAAAGCGGGGAGCATTCTCTATCAAATAATGATGAAGGGGGCCTGATAAAAGAAAGAGTTTTTCCACCCAACCCCCGTACAAGGCGGCTTACCAAGGCTTACCGAATTTCTTCAATGGCCTATGTGCTACGATTAGGACTTGCGGCTTTACCGACACTGCCGCTTCTCCTTTATCCCCAGCCCCGAAATGATGCTATTTACCTTCTCTACGACCACAGACTGAAGTTTTCAGATCTACCGGAGAGAGTCCTTTCTTTGACCTACCTTGACTTTAGTGGGTCTACGAATCCGCGGAAGGACAAGTCTGCTAGTGACCAAGCATCGAGTCAAGATAGGAGCAACCCCCCATTCCAACCAACCTATAAAACTTGTTTTCACTAGGTTTTATCTGGAAGGCGGGAAGAGCTCTATTGGAGCATTTGGGCGGGAAGCCCTACAGTAATGGGATCCGTTACTTTACTTGTGAAGCCCTGTGCTCGAAGCAAAATCAGATTACTTGCACAAAGAAAGTGACCAAAGATATATTCAAAACTTAGAAAAAGGAAGCCCAATTTCCTGAACATTGCCTCGGTAGAATCAAACCCAACTAATACGAAAGCCCATCTCCCGAAACAATCAAATCAAAGCAAAAGTGCCTCGCGGCTGTCGCCCCTCTCTCCTTTATGTTACCCATCCCGGGAGCACCTGACCTCATCTCTGTCGGTTAAATTCGATCACAGACTTTAGCTCCTCTCACATTCGTTCGAGTGGCTTCGCTCCATATCGAAGGCTTTTCTTAGATATCTCCTTCCGGTTCAGCCGTACCCCCATACTTAACCCAACCTATTCCCTAAGCAAAGGAAGAAGTCAAGTTCCACCCTTCCGTAACCCTAGCTTTGATTTCAGACAGGGCGTTTAGGTTGATGAGGAAGAAGATCATTCTATAACCAGCTCTACTATCTTCTGATCGTGACTAAAAAGAAAGATCCCTACCGTTCGTTTCCGGAGGTAGCCCGGGCGGATGAGAAAGAAGAGAGAAAGGATGGATTGATTCCATTGAGGAGGGCTATATATTCTATTCTAATATAAGCTATAATCACAGACCGAGTTGATCTCAGAAAGAAGAGGAGGAACTCTCGGGGCAAATTTATGGTAAATACGCATAGAGCCATAACTGGAGAAAGCACAAGGTCCCTGTAGGGTTGGCAAAATCATCCTGTAGAAAATCGAAAAACCCCTTAGAAAGCCTGCGGAAATGGATTCAAAGTCAAATGCCTTTAGCGAGTGTAGGAAAGCATTTTGAATCTAGCAAATAAAGAAGGGAAAGCGAAAGCCAAGAAGACCGTCTTCAATAGCTGCGGATTCAGATTCACTTCCTGACAGAGCACAGGAGAAGGAGATGACATCAAATGGGACAAGGAACTGAACTGCAGACATAGTCAAAGAATATGCCCTCACTGCATTCACTCCTCTGTCGGCGTATCAGCGCTATTCCTCAATATGCCCTCACTGCATTCACTCCTCTGTCGGCGTATCAGCGCTATTCCTCAAGGGAGGGATATCCCCTGTTTGAATTAAGACGAAGCAGTCAGTCTCCTAATCGCGGCCCGAGAAGGGGGCATTAAAAGACGAGTACGAGTTCGCAGGGCTGTCAGCTATCACCTGGGGCTTGTTGGCGCATAAGTAAGCATGGAAGAGGACTCGGACAATAAGGTTTTGGCGGTGGACAAATAATCTGCTTTGTACTGTCGATTGAATACTTTGCCTTAAGGGAAGGGGCTTCTTTAACAACAATTATCCGATCAATAGCCACACCCGCTCGTTGAGACCACATTCGGCCATTTGAAAAGAAAGACGGACTCTCCTGCTTGAACTGATAGCTATGAAAAGCAAGATAGGTAATGGCAATGAAAGGAGGTGTGCTTGAATGTGCTGATTGCGCTTAGCTGTGTCAATAAATAGACCTTACTACACGAAAGGATTACTAAGACAAGGAAGAGGGCGTTTTGCTCTCGCCTACAGACTCGGCTTACCTTTATTCTGCAACTGAAATTGGATTGGGGACTGAGACTGCTACAAGAGGGTATGTGGATCAAAAGAGCCCTTGGAAACAACACTGGAATGCTCGAAGGCGTAAAACGAGGTTTTTTCGTAAGCGAGGATACTTTGGCTCTGAACCGAAGGTGAAGGAGACGAGGGGTCGGTAAGGAGGTTCTATAGGAGCTAAGGTCCAAAGGAGAAGAGAGTGCGCCACTTGCAAAACGTAGGAGCCCCTGACTCCACTATAAAGGATCTGCAAGATAAACCGTAAAAGAGTAGCTTGGCAACTTTAGCCGAACGTGAAGGAGAGCAAGTAAGCTATGCTGCTTTAAAAGCCCAAAAAACTCGAGCCTTTTTAAAAATATTAAGCCCCTTGGCGAACTCTTAAAGAAAGACAAAAAGTGAGTTTATGCTTAACACACGTTTTCTGCTACGAAAGAGTAAGCAGAAGGAATCGCCTTTTTCTGCGCCCTAAACCTATTCAAGTAATATGAGCACGGTAGAAGTAGGGATTGTTACACAGTTGTGATTCCGCTTTCACAATAATAGGAGCAAAGAGTTCCACGTCTTCCTTCCTCTAATTCCTCTAACGGCTATGTCCGGATCTAAGTCTATCTCTTTCTCCAACCTTCGATGATCCTCCTGCAGGCAAATTATCGAAGTCAAGAAGTGATGGGCCTGATCTTCCAATATCGATATCTGATCCATAAGCTAGCTCTTGGTTAATCAAATCCTGAAGATGCAGACCGGGGTGCAGTAAACGAACTTATATTCTCTCGCGCGACAACCATCTCCGGATAGTGGAACTGAAACATCAGCTATAGCGTAAATCCCTCTTTCTGACCCCACTAATGGGTTTGAGTCAGCCGCTGCCGGAAAAGCTCATATATCAGAAGCGCTCAAGT
The DNA here is from genome assembly GCA_025594535.1 of Erythroxylum domingense. Lineage (NCBI taxonomy): Eukaryota > Viridiplantae > Streptophyta > Magnoliopsida > Malpighiales > Erythroxylaceae > Erythroxylum > Erythroxylum domingense. The sequence goes on from JANQBM010479472.1 coordinate 17,331, forward strand.
TTCTTTCTTTATGAGTATTGCTTTGGGGTTCTCGGTCGGGATACTAACCCGTCTTTGTCTCTTTCTGAGCCCGTCTAATAAGCCCTTGAGAGTTGGCCCCGAACCCTTTGTTTGCTTTTCCTGTTTGCTACCTAACTCTTTGTGGAAGTCAGACTTTGATGATTTCAGAGGCCGGGTAAATAGCTTCTAAAGCACGTTTAGGGTAGCAAGAAGGGTGAACTTGCTTATGGGTAGAAAGAAAGTTTTCGAGTGAAATGTAGCTAGGATAGCTATGCCTTAGTCTGAAACTTTGGGAG